>JAFIRS010005256.1:0-61557 GCA_018342105.1 Gonioctena quinquepunctata
ATCATTCATGATCGATTTATAAATCCTCACCATTGTCCCTTCGTGTGTCAATTTGTCAGTCAGAAGTATGTTCTCCGAAAAACTATTTGGATATTGAAATTTTAAACGTTCATATTTCCAATATGTATACAATGTGTCAGTATTTTACCAAAAACTGACAATTATTCATACCAGATAACAGGTTTCCTATAAATATCAAGTTCATGAGTGTTCAAATCAAATTGAAGTATACCTACTATTTTCCGCTAAATGGTTCAGATATGGATAAAAATTAATTAAGCGTTTTCTAAAGGTGAGCTTCCATTGAAATGCATTAGAAAGAAAAAAAAACTGTAGACATATCAGGAGCAGATTCAAAAACTTGCCGCGTTTTTAGTTTGGTTTGGTATTCTTGCGTTTTTGGATATGTTGTAGGCAACACATTTGGAAAAACAAAATTTCTTTTTTATGCATTTCAATAAAAGCATTTCTTTTTTTTTCCATTCATTTTTGTTCAATTCTCCCCAGTCATTTATGAAATACGTCATCTTGAATTATCGGGTTTTAACAACAAATTTATCTCGAATTATTACGGAATCGAATCATAATCACAAAACTCGCTCATCATTCTGGAGTCGTTACCTTGAATCCCTAAAAACCAATTTTAAATCGAATCACGAAACTCGTCCGCTATATTGAGATGCTATCTTGAATTTTTCAACTTCGACAAAAAATTCATGAAGTCGCCATTTTGTTTTTTATCTAACAAAAATTTCATATTGCATATTATGAACCTGTGTCATTTCAAGTTAATCGGACGACTAGAAGTGGGTCAAAATTCAATACAAGATTTGATTCAGACAGTGTGGGTTCAATAAAAGCGCGTAACAAGGCAAGTAAAACGAAAGATTGTAAAAAATGGCACTCATCTCAGAAATAATTTTCTACTCCATTATCATAGGGTATTGCGCCAACTTTTGAAAACATCTCCTGTAGGTATTTTAGTTATAAAACATGAGTTCTCAATTCATGTCCTGGAAGTATTCATTAAACATAAAAACTTCCGGGACGTCCCTGAACTATGCGTATTACATAAAAAACTTCCGGGACTGACCCGGAATCATACTTTAAACCAGAAAAAATGTCCCGGAACTCGTCAATCTACATAATATATATATATATATATATATATATATATATATATATATATATATATATATATCTCGGGTTCGGGATGGTGAAAATTGTTAAAATTTCATGGAGGTGTTGTTCACATGTTAAACAATACGTATGCCAATAATAATTTCCCAATTCAACTGTCTCGTGGCGGAACTACCTTAATTATTGAATAAAAAAAACAGTTGAATATCTTAAGGTTTTATCTCATTATATATTTCCAAATATACTTATTCAGCATACAGTTGAGCCACACATTTCAAAAAAAATTCCTTGAATTCTGGAATTTTAAAGTAATATATAAGTACATACAAGTTCTGTACGCTTACGCACTGCAGGGTGCTGAATTTCCACTTGTTCGGATAAACTTTGAAGTTTCACATTCTATCGGTTTGAAATTATTTTAGTACTTCTATAATCGCAAACATGCTGGGAAGGGTAATGACTCACACGCATTTGTAGTTCTCTCGATGGTGTCGTTGCACTCTGCCCATAATTCCGGTGGAAAACTGGCTTCTTCACCGATAAAATTTTCCACTAGATATCTGCGTATTTCGACACTATCCCATCTTGAGGCTTCATTTCTTCGAAATAAAACGCGAAATAATCACCAACATAAACGGGATTTAAAAACAGCATCCCGAACGTAAATTTGAGCAAATCTTCGAATATTGATCGTTAATGAATATAACATTTTCTTCTCTAATTGTCGAAATATTTGTTTTCCCGAAATATCTATAACATAATCGGTGGTTTTTGGTAGTGGTGGCTGGAGTTTTCGTCCACTATTATACAAATTGTTGAGAATGTGAGAAACATCTCGAACCCACATTGCTTCATTATGTTTTTTCAACATTTTTCAAATAAGGTCTTCTAAGCCCATAGTATAAATCTCCGCTATTTAATAGATACACAACTAACTTTTACCACATAAAATAGGTAAATACAAAATATTTGCAAATATTTGAGACGATTCCCATTTCAATAGCATATTAAAATATCACCTTCTCAAATAATGTTAAAATTTAAAGCCAGGTATCTAGCGTCCAATTCATGACCCACTTTGACTTCTTAGAGAAAATCTAGTAGCTATCAGATATCCACCATTATATTTATTTTCAATTTGAAATCCTATTTCTGGACGGTGACTATGATACAATACGCTCCTATTATCAGTCTTCCAATGGTTCCTTCACAATCCACCAGAAGTCCAAAATACTCTCGTCCCAAAGTTTTGACATACAATTTGCATTCACGTTAAAACATAATTACCTATTTACGAAATATGAATGAAGAATACGCGAAGTAATGTAAGACAGATGATAACCCTACGGATTATGGCTTGGGATTATTTTCATGATTACTCTCAAATTCAGGATGAGGGGCAAATATAACAAAGGCGAAAAGGGAATTAAACTGTAAGGAAACTTCTCTGACTTCCACTTGGAAGCCAGGTCTCTAATATGTTCTTTGGAAATCACGAAGTTGGGGAGAACGAATGCACACAAATTAAAAATTCACGAATACAACGGGACTCGTATCATTTTGATCAGCGGCGTGGCGGGGAGGAATTTTTCGCACGCCATGCTCGTCCCACATACAATCGTTATACAAAATATTTCTCAAGACTTGATTATTCGCTAAAATATTGCAAATGATAGCCATATATAAATGAAAAAATCGATGGCGCGGCTAGTCGAGAAGGTAGATTTCAGAATGTATTTATGGATTCTGAAATTGCCATCAATGAAGGTAACGAAACATGTGTTAGAAAAAATGGAATATTTTCATTGGAAACAAAACTCGAATCTCCATTTTTGTATAAACTGAATCAAAAATTGTTGAAGGATTCAAATCTTCCTAATATTTCTATGTAATCTGACTCGAATCAAAAGACAAAGTATAATCAACACACAGGGATTTGAGATTTCAATCGTGGTATCACTAAGAGAAATAATAACTTATATTTAATAATATAGTTCAACTTTAAAATAAAAAATGTTATTAAAAAGTTTTTAACAAAAAATTGAACCGACGATAAAAGAAACTGAAAAGCAAAAAAATGGGAACCTTTTTTGTCTTATCAACTATGCTCCTAAACTAATGTGAGTAACTAATTTTGAGTTGGTACCAAACAAACTATCAACGAAGATCATCAAATTACTTTGAAGAAATGACCTAAGCAAAATAACATAAATATGTAACGTGAAATCTCCAGCGATAAACAATAACATTCCAAAAATGCGTTCTTCGCGCAGCCATTCGCAACGACGTGTGCCCTCACGTGTGTGCCCGTTTGGGAAGCGGTAATATGAACTTTATTCAGAATTAAAAAATACAAAAGCAAAGTTTTGAATATAAAATAAAATCAAGATGAAAATCTTGATTGAAGTCCGGGACTCGAAGTGATGGCGCATTTGCTGTTTCAGTTGGAGGAAAACCCGGAAAAACCCACAACACCATCAGAAATCAGATCATCAACTTTCTCATAGAGAAGGACACATGCTGAGAGAATCAATCTTGGAAAATACACGGCAGTCATCGAAGAGATGCCAACAATTAGAATAAGGGTGTTTGCAATATGCAGTATACTGTCCATTGGAAATGCTGCCGCTATGATTAGATATGGCGTAGATATTATAAAGAGTATTCATTCCATCCTGAGCAGAATATTGGTCCAAATTCAAATTTTGTATGGGAAAATTAATCACATTGTCCAATTTACTGCCATCAGTCGAAGAAACACGTTTTAAATGTATGACTAAAATTTTTGGAAATGTTTGTATACGAATCATCTCTTTGAATTCCCTTTTCATTCCACAAGTTGAACAGTATGGGCTCGCATCGTTAGTCAAAGTCTCCTCTTCTGTCAACAGTTCAATACATTGTGTTAAATTCACGACTTCGTTTGGCAAGTCTGGAATAGGGATTGAAAGTACCCAGAAAGGTTCAAAAGTAACGGAGCAGTAATTACAAAAAATGGTTACTTACATTAGTTTAGGAGCTTAGTTATTAGGACTAAAAAGTTCATTTTATCTTGTGCTTTTCAAATGTTTTTTCGTCGGTTTAATTTTTTGGTAAAAAGTTTTTATTTTTCAATTTTTTGTGGCCAAAATTTACTAGTTGCTATCCACTTAATTCAGATTACTTTCAAAATACTTACTTACCCACCTTACTTCAACTATTACCTGTTATATACTATAACTATCTGGTACCAGCGACTATTGTGACGACTATTACAAATTCACTAACCCCTTTGGGGACGGAATTCCTGAAAATACTGAAACACATATTTCTCTAATTGTAACAAAAACCTCGAATACCAATTTTTATGCCCTTCACTTCAAAACTAATGAAACCCTCACACAAACTTTCACCCCCCTTTCAGCCCCCTAGGGGTGGCACTTGTAAAAACAGTGAAACATGTATTTCTTTATCCCTTATAAAGACCACAAATACCAATATTCCATTTCTATTTCACGCTTTTGGGGGTTGAATTTCTAAAAATATATTTCTTCTATTTGTAACAAAGACTCCAAATAAACATTTTTATCACCCCAACTTCAAAACTAACGGAATTCCTATACAAACTTCCAATCCCAATTAACTCCCATTTCACCCCTCTAGGGGTTGAATTTCCAAAAACACCAAACACGCATTTTTTATTTGTACAGAGTTTCAACATTTTACCCCTTTAGGGTTGGATTTTCAAAAACCCTGAAACACATTTTATCTTTATTTCTGCAGAAGAGCCCAAATACTAATTTCCATGACTCTAATTTCGAAACCAACTGAACCTTCACCTTCACTTTCACCCCCCTTCTTGCCCACCTTTCCACTCCTTCAGGGATGTTATATCAATAAAATATGCGGTCAAAATTTTAGCTCTTATGACCAGTGGTTTGATCTGGGTGTTGATCGTATATCAGTCAATCATTGAGTAAGTTAGTAAGGACATGTAATTATACAGTGCGGCTTTTTAAAGTGAAACAATGGAACACAAGCCGTTTTGAATGGGTATCACGGATATACTACTCTTTGAAATGAAAGACATTGTGGTTGCTCGATGGATGGCGCGAGGGGGCATATCAATTTGAACATTTCAAATAGCATGAAGGGTCAAGTGGCATATTGTTGAAAAGATAATTCAATTCTTTCTTCAATCATCTTATTTTTTCGAATTTCGATAATACGTTTTCAAAATATGCATTTGAAATATTAAGTAAAAGTGCGGATCTGAATGGTACCCTCATATCGATAACTTTTGAACGGTTTGATGTGAAACAATGGGACAGGAAATATTTCATATGGTATCAATCCAACTTTCTGAGAGAAAATACATTACGATTATTCGACAGAGGGCGCTGGGGGGCACATCATCTTGAACATTTCGAAATGAATAGAGGACGAGTTGCACATCGTTGAAAAGGTAATTCAATTTTATTTGTAACCATGCTTGTTCTACGAAATCACAACCGCGATGATTAAGACGAAATACGGTCAATAATGGGAGATGCATGACTCAAATAATTTTCCATTTTCGAATTCGTTTCAAAGCTTAATTAGGTACAGATTTTGAATCCATACAATAGTCCAATTTCCGACCGAAATAATACCCCTTGCATTTATTTTTAATGACCATGATCATAATGGATACCATTTATTGAATTTGGTGAACTGATAATTGATCAGTTACCTAGAAATTACTTATATGAAGTTGGATTAATTTGTCGATGTTCAAGACTTTCTAATGTATATATGATTATAACACAACTCACCTGCTCTTCATATTTCAAACGAACTATCGCATTTGTATTTAGTGGAGAGTTCCACCAAGAGTGAATTGAGTATTGTGACGTCACAATGGTAGGTAGGGAGGGAGAAACCACGAGTGGACACGATTGACAACAATTTTGATTCATATTCTCAATGAATAAAAATCCTACATAAAAGTTCTGTTTTCTGTTATACTTGACATTTCGAATGCATATTGTGAAAAATGTATTAACGAAATTCCAAAAAAATTCGATGGTTGAATAGAAAATAGAATTATCGATTCACCGATGTACTATTTGACCCCGCATGCTATTTGAAATTTTTAAGTTGATGTGGCCCCCGCATCATCTATCGAGTAATCACATTGTCTTTCATTTCCAAAAGTAGTATCGATGATATCAATCATAACGCTTTTCGTCCCATTGTTCTCATTGTTCAAAAGTTAACAGGGGAAAAAAAGCCGCACTATACATGTACATATTACCCTAAACACGACGTAGCAGCTGTAAACCGTTGAGGAGATCCTTCGACTCTCTTCCATCTGCATCATATTGTGGTGTCAACAGAACTACATATGTGTGCCAGGTTTCAACAGAATCGGTCCACGGGTGTAAAATCAATAAATCATCCCCTATTTTTCTACCCTTAGGGGTGTAGTTTTCCTTCAAATTCTAATGGGTCCAACTTCCAAGCATACCATATACAATTAAAAAAGAATAATCTAAATCGGATAATCCAGTACGAAGTTATGCGTGGTAGAATCGGTTAAGAAGTAAAAATTCAGTGGGTGAACCAACAATCATCCACCATTTTCCTACCCTTGGAGTGGAGTGGAAGTTGGTCCAAATCGGACCAACCTCGAGGTATACGGTATACTTCGAAGTTGGGTATACCGTATACCCTATCATCTACAAAAAGAATCATCAAAATCGGACTACTCGGCAAAATGTGATGTTTGTTGAAAAAAAAATACGCTTCGACTACAGAACCTCCTCCTTTTTTTTTCGTCGGTTAAAAAAACAACAATATCCTGTTTGTCCGCGGGAGGCAAACAGTTCCAGCTCCACACAAGCGAATGAACTTAAAATGAAAGGAGTATACAGGTTAAAAAAATATATATTTATCATCATGAATGGTAATTCACATGCCGTTTGCAACAGCATTTCTCGACAATATTGATCTGAATAAAAATAATCTAATTAAAATGTGCAAAACTTTGGAAAATCTCATAAACCCAAAGAATTATGATAATTAATTTGATAAGGGCATTGAGTTTGAACTGAATGGTATTGAAAAAAAGTAAACGATCCCAGATAAATTGCTGACCGATTTATTAATTACTTTGTGGATAGCATAAGGGTTGTGATACATTATATCAAGGATGGTAATGAGGAATGTGATGATGATTATAATTGACGAAGTAGAAAATAAGTCGGGAAGTGAGGTGATGAATACAACATTCATAAAATCATCTTTTCAAGTGATTGGCCATTTATGATTACATTTTATATATACCTCGCATTTTTATGGTCTCTTTCCAGAGCAATTAAAAATAAGCATTGGAGTGCCGATTCAAAAAGTGGTAGGATCACTTAAGTCATGGGAATTTCGACCAATAAACACTTTACCTTGCATAGAAAAAATTCTCGTAGTCGCTGTTTATAGACAACTGTTGGGATATCTAAACGATAATAATATACTAATCAATCAATCTGCGTTGCAATTAACAAATACAAATTGGAAACAAGCCATTGATCTAGGAGATAATGTTGTATCAGTACTTTTAGATCTTAAACGTGCCTTTGAGACTATTGATCGTTCAAATTTACTAAAAAAATCTTGAGGATTATGGAATTGCTGAAACAGTACTGGAGTGGCTTAAAAACTACTTATCTGATAAAAAACAAATAACATAGGTAGATAATACGTTTTCTGAATCACTAATAAGTAATGTTGGTGTTCCTCAAGGCAGTGTTCAGGGCCCCCTACTTTTTTTATTATATATTAATGACATCAATTTCCATCATGATTGTGACTTCATCAACCTATTTGCGGATGATACACTTATTTCGGTATCAAGTAATAATTTAAGTCAGACTATAGAAAAAATTAATGAATCATTGTCAATGGTAAGTGAGTACTCAAATAACAATAGGATCAAGCTCAATACTACCGAAACCAAAGCAATGATTTTGACAACGTCTTTTAGATATTCTAATATCAATATCAACAACTCTACACTTAACATCGATAGGGAAAACATAGATTTTGTAAATTAATTTAAGTATCTCGGTTTCAGGATTGACAACATTCTGTCATTCGATTCTCATTTCTCATACATCTATAAGAAAATATGTAAGGAACTACTTTTCTCCAGTGGAATTTCCCAATATATCTCAAGCTACTGAGTTGCATACATTAAAAAAAAAAATATTTTTGACTAATGAAATTCGTTATAAAATGGCACTATACACCCGTCATCCGAGTGCAGCGAGTTAGTTTACACCCAGTATGATACGGCAATTTCAAATAACGAAAAACTTCTTTCAGTTGATGGAGCCACCTCACCAGAGTATAATGGAAAGCGAATTAACTCACTTTTTTCCACAATCTTCATTGGCAGATTCAAAATAGAACAGATATAAAACATCGAGAGAGACAGTCTAGACAGTAAAATAAAAAACTTAATTCATTCACCCAAAAATATTATGCATATTGTATCTATGTTTGAAAAAAAAAGTGTTATGAATCGATATGTGAAATAGTTTTTCGCAACCGATTAGACTGTTCTGGAAAAGTTTATCCGTCCATCTTCAAAAATTGAGAAGAATAAATTAGAGTTCTGGGATAGAAAGGCCCCGTACAGATTGTTAAAATCAAATCACTATTATCTGAATCTGTATTCAAGAATTTACTCATTCCCTAGACTTGCATATATGTGTTTCTCTCGTTGATTACATAGAGTCTTTAAGCAAGTTTCATTGGAATTTCATTTTTTTTTTCACCGCAATTTGAAAAGCGCAAAAAGTCTCTATTACAAACAAAAGCCTTAATTACTCCCCGTTTTCACAGGGAGCAGATAATCATATGGAGATTATAATTTATGAAAGATAATTTCATTGATGTAGTACAACTATAATCAAGGCATATGATTAGCAGCCAAGGTAATTTAATATTGCAACTCGCCTAATAACCGTCATTATCGACTTTGTGAGAGGCAAGTACATGGAAGAACCTACACGCAATCTTTTTTCCAAATTTTTCACAACATTATTATGTTCGTAGCCCTCTCATATGCAAGGCCTTCGGTATACTTCGATTCGATTTCTTCGGAATATTTCGTGGAAGTTATAGAAAATTTCAAAAATGTCAAGAAATGGGTATATTTGAAGATATCATCAAAAGTTAAACAAAATATATATCTAGGAGCCCATTGGAGAAAAGCTGACAATTGCAAGGGTGAATTGCGCATCAAGAGTTCCTTATAGTATATTATTTCAATATATGTTGAGAATTTGCTATTTTTTCCAAGGCTCACATTGGATGCTATTTCATTCATTCTTCGCCAGAAACCGAACATCTGAACTTATTTCTCAAAAAGCATTACAGAAAAAATGCGTCTTTCCGACCATCATGTAGGGTATGGAAGGGTATGAAAATATTGAATGAATGTGGTTTTTTGTGGAGGAACAACGTTTCTTGACATGTTTTTTGGGTAACCTTCCACAGTCTGAAAATGAAAATATAATCAGGAAAATCTGATTATATTTTCATTTTCAGACTGTGGAAGGTTACCCAAAAAAACATGTCAAGAAAGGTATGAAAATAGTTCAGAATTCAAGGAAAACGGAACGAAAGCCTACAAGACATACCTAGAGCGTAACCTTCCAGGACTACGAAGACCGATAAACAGAAACCTAGAGCTGACCGTGCAGCAATTCAATAACACAGTCATATCTGCGCTCAACAGCAATTGTCCCTCATCACAAGGATCAACATTGAATATACTTCTGTTCCAGAGTTCATCACTGGAGATTTGGCAACCGCCATCGTGGAAGTGCCAACGGAAACAGGCAAGAGGCAAGAGGAATTGTCTTGGCCTACTTCCCAGGGGACTCGCCGACACACCCACTACCAGAGGAAGTCCAAAGACTTATCAGATGGTGTCAAATAGGAAAAAAACATTCTGTACTGCGACGCGAACGCGCACCATCTTTTAGAATATTTGTCTGCGACTAATATAGACATTGTCAATAAAGGTAACAAATCCACCTCCATAAATGCGATCAGAAAAGAGGTTCTTGACCTAACCCCTGTTGATCCATTTATAACAAACCACTTTCGCAACTGTTATGTATGTGATGACTTCTCCATGTCGGATCATCAAAACATAAGATACGACTTGGAGTCATCGGAAACACGATTCCAGGCATATAGGATACCCAAACGGACCAACTGGGAAGGTTATGAGGAGATTCTCGAGAGACAGTTGGGGGAACCAACACATATCCATCGAATCAGCTGAATAACTTGATACAGCCTTCAAGCAGCTTCAAAATGCAACAATGAAAGCATATCAGCTGCAGTTAGGAAACTCTTCAATAAATCTGAAAGTCTGGGACACTGGAAAGACTACAAAGCGGCTATTTCTGAGTTCAACAAGGAACTCAGAAAATCTAGAAGGAGAATATGGAGGCAAATGTGTGGGGGGATTACGGAATTAGCCCCAGCACAACGGCCTACAGGAAGTTATATCTAAAGAATATACCAACGGTATCGGTTTGATCAAAAAGCTGAACGGTGGATATGCAGAAATCCAGAAGAAAGCAGAAGTGTTCTCATTCAGACACACTTTGGTGGGTCCAAGGTTGTTGAAGACAAAGTGCTCAGCTGAAAGAGGTTGTCCCTAACCCCAACAGATCTTCACCACCCAAAAGATCAAAACAAGAGCTTCGAACCTTCAAATGATCCGAAAATGATGGAATATTTCCCGCCTCATTACAAAATGGCCTTGAGAAAATAGAGCCCTCTTTGAAAAGGCTGTTGAAGGCCAGTTTCCTTCTCGGTCACATACCTGAAGGTTGGAGGGAGGCTGCAGTGGTATTCATACCGAAGACTGGGAGACGTCCAGCAGATGAACCAAAGTCTTATAGCCCCATCAGTCTCACCCCCCTTCTCCCAAGACAATTGAAAAAATTATTGACTGTTATATAAGAAGTGTAATCCTCTTGAACAGACGGTACCACTTCACAAAAAACAATTCGCCTATCAAGTACGCAAATTAATGCTCTTCAAGACATTGTTGAGAGCATTTAAAATATATACTTGGCCAAAAAAACGGTTTTATGTGCATTCATAGATATAGAGGGTGATTTTGATAACACCTCCATCATTAGATCACTATATAGAGGAAAGGAATATAAACACCTAGCATAATGTAGAAAACATCTTATAGGTCGAGTTACGGACAGGCTGAATAGCCATATTGACCCCTCCCCAATCTGCAGTCACAATCCCCACCCAGATGCAACTCTGAATTTGCAACATTAAGAAGACAAATTAGAAAAAAAAAACAGCGCCAAGCAAACTGAAAGTTGGGATAACTATAAGTACGCCTTGACCAGCAATAAAAGTGCACCGAACGAAGCCAAGAGAGACTTGTGGAGTTAGAAAGTACTCAAGATTGCGCCAGGCAACAAAGAATTATTTCTGAGGATAGACATCTTTCGAGTTCACTTTCCTGGGGATCAAATAGATCAAAAACCCACGAATGAGAATGGACTGGAGGCTCTGAAAAGGGATACCGTGATAGTTGGACATTAGCAAAAAAAGTGCAGCGGGCATTAACCTCATTTGAACCGTACAATTTACCGAGACCGGACAGTATTTATCCAGTACTATTACAGAAGGTATTAGAACTACTGCATGGTAGGCTTTGTGAAGTACTCAAAAGCATTCACCAAAGTTATGTAAAAATGGTGGAGTAATGTTCATACCAAAACCTGGTTGAGAAGAACAATTCAGTTCATTCCATTTGATATCGGTGATTGGTTTTTGTCGTTGGAGATATTGAATTTTGAGGTCAATCTCAATGACCTGACATACGTCAACTACGAATCATTATCTTGAAGTATTAGGTACTACAATTCAAAATAAGTGTTTATGTAATGATCATAATTCACCAAGGGAAACAGTATTTCACAGAAAGATATACCTACTTAAATATGGCTAAATAATATGTACTTTCTCATGAACGAGTTGGAAGAATTTTATCGAAACATGATTTATTGATCATTCTGAAAAACAAGTAACGATCGAAGTGGTGGAAGTTATCATTTTTATGGAAACACTCTGAAGAAGAGTCGAGATCCCATATATGGAGATAATAGTGATCTAGAGATTTAGCTTAACAAACTGAAGTTATTGATAATTCCATTAACTGTAATCACTCCTGAGTTAAGGTTTTGACGAATATGAAGTATGTATTATATTTTTCTAGAAAACAATACTATAGAAAATGTAATGAATATATTGTTTCAGTAATTTGTATCTTTAGTTGAATAAATGAATGCTGAAAAGAATTCACTTCTTATTTTCAACATATGCAAGGGTACGATATTTATTATAAATCACATATGTTTGTTTATCAACCAACAGCAACCAGAGCTGCTATGTTTGTTTTCATCTACTAGTCAAGACATCATAGTGTCAATTGGTTGACTCAACTTCGTCAATATGTTAAATTTGTATCACGTGACTGTTTAAGATAGGAAAATGTTGTGTTGTTCGAAAGAAAATAAAGTACAAAATTTAGTTATTTTTGGTTTCGATGTAAGAAATGGATTGAAGAGACGACAGTCTACGTAATTTCTGCTTTAGATACAGACATGAGTTCTACAATCTGAGTGCTGAAGTATTTGTTAATTTAAAGATCAGCCCCACTAAGCTTTCATTGTTAAATTTTTCATTGATTTTATTCTTCAGAGGACCTTAGCAGTGACCCTAATAACAATCAAGTCCCTATAATTTTTTTTCCAAAGTCCCCGTTAACCCAATATGAAAAAATGGTCTCGCCTCAACCATTGCCATCTCACTCTGCCTACATCACTTGTGGTTGAATGAAAATTAGTCTCCGGTGAGGGCATACTTCTGCAACCTCTGGAATTGCCCAATGAATCCAATCAATGTTGACTGATTCCAAGTGGAATGAGATATTTCACAAATATGTACTCAAAACGAATTATGACGATTTCAAATATGTCACAAAAAACATATTGAATGCTAATCTGAAGAACAGTTAAATTCCTTCAGATCGGTAAGAGTTTTCTCATGGTATTTATACACTTTCAGAATGTTTGCCAGTTATCAGCTCAAGGAGTAATGAGTTATTGGTATTATAATTCTTGTTTTTGAAGTTTACCTAATTGTCAATTTTTTTTAAGAAAAAATGGGCTGAGAGTTTCAGTTCGCGTAGTGACAACGTTACTATGTTCATTCCAAAAATGACTGAGTGTACAGAAAAAACATTCAAGTGTTGTTTTTTTCAATATACTTTTAATGTACGATATCTGTAACGGTATCTACGTCTAGTTGAATTACCTTTTCTAATGAATTAGGAATAATCCCAAGATCTGCGACCTGACCATTTTGAGGTAGGGTTGCATCAATATATACAAAAGTCACAATTTCGGCAATCTTCAAAGAGTAACGAAAAATAGCTGTTTAAACTGCTTATGCGTCTCTGTGATGTTACCCTTAACCTACAATCGATCAACGAGGACTCGATCGACATGTCATTTCGTAATTAAATTTGTGTCGCACAATAAAAAATGTTTTTGCACCCATAGAAAGGACAACGGGGTATGCCTAGAGTAACACTGAACCTAGGAACTTGCGTTATTCATATTCAAAACACTGTTGCAGTCCAATATTGTATAAATGAGCTTCGAACGAAATATAACATATCACCTATTTCGATGGGATTCAAATGCCATCAACTCAAATCAAAATTCAAGAAATTTTAATATCATGAAATTCCAAGATGTCCGGATTATTCAAGAACTTTTGAACAATATCTGCATCCACCCAACCCTGAATCTCACTCAGGACATGCATTTCGGCAATCATCATAGTCACTTTTGGCAAATTCAGTACAGTTGCGGGAGCACACGTTGTAGAATCCATTCAAACAATAACTGATAAAAAACCTTTTTGAAGAAAAGCTTTCATTCAAGCCGTGTACTGAATCGTATAAAATAAGTTTGAGTCATCGCTGACAATGATTTAATTATGTTTTGTTGAATTATTTGGTTTCAAAAACCTTGTCACGCGAAGTGTTCTTAAAAGTAGGTACCTTTTAATTTCAGTGGACAATGATTGGTTGGTAAGTAACAACTTGTCGAAGTATTAATTTCATTACAATTCGCGCGGCAAGCTTTTTGAAACCAAATAATCCAACAAAAAATTATTAAATCACTGTCAGCGATGACTCAAATTTATTTAAATGTTTTAGTACACGGCTTACATAAAAGCTTGTCTTTCAAAAAAAATTTTATCAGTTTTTTTTATTTTTTCATTATTAGTTAGTTCGCCTCAATCTGTTCATTTCCAATAGAGCATCGTTAATAACTACAAGATCTCTTCCCTGTAAGTTTTGAGCTGAAAAAAATCATGATCTACGACCCCAAAAACTCCCACACACCAATTTTGAATAGAATCTGACCATAATCACAAAACTCGTCCACCATCCTGAAGTCGCCATCTTGAATTCATAGGTTTTGACAAAAAATTCATGATTTCCGTACCAGAGAACCACCACCACCCAATTTTGAATAAAATATGAACCTAATCAGAAAACTCGCCCTGCATCGCCATCATGAATTTGTTTTTTTTATTCAAAATCTCCTACCGTGAAAACCGCCGCATACAAATTTAGAATCGAATCGGACTATAATCACGAAACTCGTCCGCCATCTTGGAACCGCCATCTTGAATCCATGGATTTTGGCAACAAATTCATAATCTCCGACCGCGAAGACACCCACATACCAATTTTGAATCAAATCGGACCATAATTACCAATTTCGTCCGCCATCTTGAAACCGCCATTTTCTTTTTTTCTCCAACAAAAATTTCGTAACGCATTGTCACCGGAGTTATGAATACCTGCGAAATTTTCAAATCAATCGGACGACTAGAAGTCGGTGAAAATTCACTTGAAAGATTTGACCCTAACGAACTAACGAATGAACTAACAAGTGAAACTAAATAAAAGCTTGTAAAAATGCAATGCGCCACAAAAATTCTAATTGGAAATACAAGTAATAAGCTAGGATGTGAAAACCTTATTACATGTAAATGAATCATTTCATTAAAATCACCTGACTTAACAAACAGAGTTAATGATTCGATTGGGTCAATAATTCAACAGACAATAAAATATAATTCAAGCAATTGTACATTCAACATCATTTTCACCAAATAATAAGTGTCACTGTGAGAAATAGTACCGTTGGTTGATATTCCTAATGTTGTTGATTTTATAATTGTTAATACAATCAATAAGTTAAGTAATACATACTATAAAAACTATTGCCTGTTATTTCGACAGTTGTGCAGTGACTTTTCACTCGTAGGAATTGCCACACTCCGTTAAAAAGTACCATTTTACTGAGCTTTTCGATAAATAAATAAGAATTTATCCATTTTAGTGCATTTTGAACAAAACGTCTTTTTTGGATACAAATATTTTTCCAGTTCCCTTGTCTTACTACACCAATCTCGTATACTTCATCTCAATGTTTAATAAATTTCCCAATCAAACATTTTAATTAATATATGAGCAATATGGTAAGATATTTGTAAACAAATCAATTAACTGAACATGCAAATCGCATCGGTGAATTTCTGATTTCTGAGTCGTTTGAATCATATTTAAATAGCGATCAGTAAAGTCAAATTAATAATTTTCATTGCCGATGTTGGGAGCAATATTGCTTCAAGGGATTCATACAAGCATACAAGTTGTGTAATAACTTTACAGAACGGAGAACGTTGATTCTTAAAAGAATGTTATTGAGTAATTTCCACAGCGAGATGATGTGCTATATATCCGTATGTAATATACATAAAATTTGTATTAAACACCCAACCAACGTATACGCGTCTTGCGAGCAATATAAAACCAGCCGCCCATTCCTCGTGATAAATAAGTATGAAATATCGCGGTATACAAATAGGTTTTAATAAAAGTGTCGAGCTGCATGTAATATCCGGTACGGCAACGAAACCGCATTGTTATGAAGCGAGGCATGGATCTGGAGAAATGGCGGACGTTATTTTTATATTTTGACTCCCCTGTTTTTGTTCGGCTTGATCCCTAATTCGGTTTCCACCCCTGATAGGGTGCACGCCACCCACTTATTGCTATTCCATCTATGACTGTAGGCGTCTTAGCATCGGGGGTTGATCGATAATTCTATCCCTGTTTCAAACGAGATTTCAAGGTATAAGCCCATTCCCGATATTCGTTGGGTAGGAGGGGGAGGGGGCGAGACACAGCCGGGGACTGCCACCGAACGCACAAAAATATTATTTGGGTAATCATATTGCTTCGAGTTTGGAGGAGACACTCGCGCCTAACGATTATTTTCATACGCATACAGAGTGGTACGGAATAATTGATCATTGATGTTGGTGGCAGCCAATTTTCATGTCACTCGATATGGTTGGCACGGATAATTTGAGTAGAGTGCGTTTTAATGATGAGCACTCATTATATATTGCACTTTTACAGTAAAAGAAAATGATTCCTGAAAAGGACAGGCTTGATATTTATGTCTTGGGAAATTTGGAACGATATGAACTTTGGCAATAAAATAATATTTTCACTTTTCATACGTGTATACATTCCACACGAGGATTGAATGATTCCATGATTATTCTAATAGATTTTTCTGAGAAGATTCAGATGTCCCAATCTGATAATGTTTAAGGAATGTTTATTTATTTATTATTATGTTTATTTATTTATTGATAGGACAAGTCTATAACAGGATAACATACAGTGGCAATAACATAATCTCAATTGTGTATGCTAATTCTTTATAGGGTCAGAGAAAGGTATACCCATACTATGGCTAAATTACTTCTATAACTGGTAGGTACTATAAGAAATATTACGGAAAAGCATTAATTTGTTTTTGAAACAGTTTGAATTGAGTCCGAAGATATTCAGTTCACCACAAATTATTGAATTCAAGGTTATGGTACATCTGGTATCTGGTTATGGAAGAATTACCAAAATAATTATACAGTTGAAGATTGAAACTGTAAAAGAGGTGACTTTGTCGAACGTTATAATAAAAATAATTCAATGAGTACATTTTGGGTTAATAATTAAGGTTTCTGTATATGAATAATATATACCGTATTTTTTATGTCGTACCACTAGTGGCATCTCGGAAACGGTAAGTGATACGAAGTTGGTTGAAAAAGACAAAAGTTTACTATTTTATAAATAGTAAAACGATGTTTTCAAATCGAAAAAATCACAAACCGTTTTCAAAATATACGTGACAACCGAAATGGCCCCATTTCTTTTCTTTGTACTGGCGCCTCCATTTCTCGGAGTATGGAAATGTGTTTGAAAATTTTTCTTCCCTGTTTAAAATTTGCTTTGATCTAATGTGTTTGATTTTTAATACAATGTTTCGTTTTTCGAGGGCTACGTTCAACTCTATTTTTCCGACTATGGATCTGTATTTTTTAAATAAATTTACGTAGTCCTTATCTCACCGAGTTCAGATATGTATCTTACCTGGTGTTTTTTTTCTATATTTCTCACAATAAGTTCCATCATGAAGGTCCGAACAATGAAAATCCTCCCATTCAGAATACAGGCCCGATTTTATTTTTGTTCGTATTTGAAAAGTTGCGAGGATGGAATTTAAAATGAATCTACCTTGAATGAATACTCAAACTTGAAATAAAATCGAGATCAAATCCAATGTAATGAAAATTCACAGTTTTCGAGATGCTACTAGTGGTATGACATAAAAATATAGCCTGCATCATTGAAGCGAAAGGTTCATTGAATTAAAAAACACTAGGTTATTTCAAAGACAAGGACACATTCTTAAGGCTGCCTCGCAAAATCAATATAGTCCATCCAATATCAATTGCAGAAGCTGTTCCTATAGGGAGCAAATAAAAACTAACTTCGCTAACACGAGCGTAAATGCGAAGAAACGGAACAAAAAATAATCTGTACCACTTGTATACAGTCTCCGTCGGCACAAAGAGCCCGCTGGTCAACGTGGACTTGAGTGACTGCTGTTGTTCTACAACCGATTCGTCTGGGCCAATCAAGTCGGACATCAATGCTTGCAGGTGTGGCTATACGATGGGAGGTCATAAATCACGCGTTATATTTGTGTTTTAATAGCTCTGAAAGATTAAAAACCAGTAGCGTCTGTGGTCTTGGTGTGTGCCGATCGATATACGTTTTAGGATACTCTAGTTTTGTTGGAAAATATGGCTTTTTTTCGACCATGGGAAAATGCAATTGCACAAAATAGTAATGATGTCTTGAATTTTTTTTCATTCTTCATTATTTATGAAGTATTTTTAAAATCTTGAAATATCTGAATGAAATTAGTTATCTCCGCCACTGCTGCTCACAGGATTTCTCCGCAAGACTTTTTCATGCTTCTGCAATTTATATTGGGAAAACTATACCTGCCACAATATGAGGCAGTCGCGCGGCAAGCCATACTTAGTCGGTGTTTGGTTGTGTTCAAAGAAGCCTCAGTGCGCGGCATTTCCCAAGTTAGTATAGTTTTCCCAATATCAATTGCAGAAGCATAAGAAAGTCTTGCGGCGAAATCCTGTGAGCAGCAGTGGCGGAGATAACTAATTTTATTTAGATATTTTAATATCCTAAAACGTTTTTTGATCGGCACACACCAAGACCACAGACGCTAGTGGTTTTTAATCTTTCAGAGCTATTGAAACACAAGTATTAACGCGTGATTTATGACCTCCCATCCTATAGACACAGCTGCAAGCATTGATGTCCGACTTGATTGGCCCAGACGAATCGGTTGTAGAACAGACAACAGTCACTCAAGTCCACGTTGACCAGCGGGCTCTTTGTGCCGACGGAGACTGTATACAAGTAGTACAGATTATTTTTCGTTCCGTTTCTTCGCATATACGCTCCTGTTAGCGAGGTGAGTTTTTATTTGCTCCCAATAGAAACAGCTTCTGCAATTGATATTGGATGGACTATACGTGTTTTTTTGATGTTGTGCCAGTCTATGAATCATTGTTATAGTTTTCCCAATATCAATTGCAGAGGCAAAAAAAAGTCTTGGGGCGAAATACTGTGAGCAGCAGTGGCGGATATAACTAATTTTATTTAGATATTTTAATATCCTAAAACGTATTCCGATCGGCACACACCTAGACCACAGACGCTAGTGGTTTTAAATCTTTCAGAGCTTTTAAAACACAAATATAACGCGTGATTCATGACTTCCCATCGTATAGACACACCTGCCAGCATTGATGTCCTACTTGATTGGCCCAGACGAATCGGTTGTAGAACAGACAGCAGTCACTCAAGTCCACGTTGACCAGCGGGCTCTTTGTGCCGACGGAAACTGTATACAAGTAGTACAGATTATTTTTCGTTCCGTTTCTTCGCATATACGCTCGTGTCAGCGAAGTGAGTTTTTATTCGCTTCCTATAGAAACAGCTTCTGCATTTGATATTGGATGGACTATAATAAAATGGATACCGAAAAATTTAAACTTCTGATAGAAATGTACAAAGATCACCTTTCAGTATGGAATCCAAAGCACGAAAAATATTAAAACCACGCTAAAAGAGAATATTCATAGAGAGAAATAAGTACCGCTCTTGAGCTAAACGTTAATAAAATTATGGCAAATATGAAGTCGTTAATCGGTACTTACAGAAGGAAAAAATCAAGGCAAAAACACCGTCATATAACTGGTTCAAGTAGGTAATTTATTTTATTGTTCTTAAAGCTAACAAATAGTATATTTTGTATCATTACTCTAGGTAAAGACAGTGTGTATGTCACAAAATGGTTTGCCTTTGATTGATTTAGCTTAATGTCTGACCGTGATAACCCTATCCAAACAGTGGATACACTTCCGGAGGTAAGTTAACTAGTGATTATTCTACCAGGGTATTGCACAATTTGTAGCAAAATGTTTGGCCAGGTTTGAACGTGAATTTTTCGATTGATTTGTCGACCTTTGAGAAATATTACGAATAGGCAGCAAAGATGACATTTCCTGACCATTTCTCCACCTACCGGTTATAATATGTCCATCTGTTTCCGAGTCAAAAGATCCAGGTGGCTTATGGGTTTTATGAGAATTAGTGCGTTTGCGAAAAAAATTGTGTAAATATATAGTTGTTGAGATAATTAAAATAAGCTTTTTCTGGCTGCAACAAAATTGTTTTTCTTAAAACACGAAAAACAACGCTCAATATACCGAAGGCGTTCTCAACAACTCTGCGGGCCCCAGAAAGGAGCTAATAAAAAATTATTGCTATTGAACCTCTTCCAGGATTACCTTCAAATGGTTCCATTTTTCCTCAAATCATTTGGCAACACACAATCATTCTTCATGATTCAACGGTATCTGCAGAAGAGATAAGCAATTAATTTCACTTTTTCATATCAAAATTAAATTAGGACTAATTTTTTTTTAAATTTAAATGCAGAAATCAGGGGAAAGTACAAGGAGCACTGTAATAGTACCGATAGTCACAGGAATAAATCAGACCCTCACAGTATCTATGGTAAACATGTTGCCAACGAACTAAGAAAATATGATCCCAGGACACTCGCTTTTGTAAAACAAGCAATCAATAATATTATTTTTGAGGCAGATATGGGCAATATAATTATGGCCAGTCACATTCATCCGCTGCTTCATCTGCTGAAAGTTCTGAATTTACGTTAATACCTACACCATCTCCTCAAAACGTAAGGGGAGAAAGACAATTTGATAATACGAATGACATGGAAAATGGCCACCCTGATGGTACATTTTGACTGTTTTAAAATAATTCCTCTTGATTTTTCTTCCAATTGAAATAACTGAATATTTGAAAGAATAACATGATATCACATATCTTACTCACCTTTATACAATCCTGAAGTGATTTGATGATCGCATCGCAAACTTCTGGAACAATCGAATATATTGATTGCTTCGATACACGGAAACGGTATTATAAACTTGTAAATGTATCTCCTGTCGCTGAAAATCGTTATGTGATGGCTAGCCTTTCTTTTACGGTAATCACTTCCCTCCCACATTTTTCCAACCATTGGACTCATTAATTCGGCCCAGTACTCAAAATCAGCCAACGACATGCGAGTAAAGTTTTTAACTGCATCTTCAATAGATTCACACTGTAACAGAAGACCCCTCTGGGATGTCCAATATCCGCCGCTTATGGTTAGACATTTCGGTATAGTTTGATGACAAGAGAATTGTCAACTTTCCTTTTTTTCATGTTAATGAAATATTATTTATTTACCAAACACAATAAATGTATTCCGTCCAAGTATTTTGTCACACTCTGTAAATAGAGCTTGGAAAAAATAGTGAATTGAAAGAATATATTAATTGAGAAAGATCACTCTTAAAACTTCGAAAGAATCCAGTACTAATGAGTAAATTCATATTACGGAAAAGTAATACCATTCAAATGAGTATACGAAATCAGTAAACCACAATATTATGAAAATAATACGATAGGCTGGGGATAAAAAAATAATTATATACTCCTCGTGGGAAGAAATGAATTAAACCAAGTAAGATTAAAGATAAACCAACAAAGAAAATCGTAAATAAATATGAACTTCAGTAACCTGAGATTCTATAGATTACCTATTTATATTCGATTCTGAATGAAGCATAGCTGATTGATAGCATGGGAAACAGTGTAATTATATTTAAAAATAAAACAAAGACAACTGGGGAAATTATATTATATTCGATAATAGAAATGTTTTCCAGAAAGGAACACGAAGATATCTAATCCGTTCTTTAACAATGACATTCATTCCATTCGGTTATTCCTTTCAATTCAGTATTTAACTTAGGATGCGTATTGGCATCTTCATTTCAGTTAATTCGATTATACCACGATTCAGTCAGATAGATGTAAAATTTCAAAAGTATTTCAAATTATATTCCATATTCAATCCAGTTCAATATATACCAGATATTAGGACTCACACTGATGAGTTTGTTCACCAGTTTATAAGAGGGAAAACAACTTCAATATCGTAGCTACATAGAAAACGAGTCGATCTGCATACACTGATATGTAGTTGGGATAATTCTTCAGAATTTAATCATTGTCAACAGTAATAAATGATTGCTTTACGGGATTTTTAAAGATTAAATTACAAAACACATAATTAAAATATTTGCCCAATAAATTACTGGTAATAAACCAAGAACCGTTTTTAGTGAGTGATCTTCGGAACAAGTGTATACAGGGTGAGACAAACATATCTCTTCTCTTTGATTTTGTTGTGTACCAGGTTTTATTTAATGAATATTTTACACATTCATACTCTACATTCCCTGGAGGGTTGATCAACTAATCTGATATTCTTTCATTCTATTCGATTTGATAGTTCGCTTGTTCTGAAAAGATATTATAACATGATAAATGTTATTCACTGCGTATAATTGAAATATTTGATATTATGTTTCCAAGTCCAGTAAAATATTATAGTTTGTTGTTTATAGAAGAAAAACAATTACAATGATGATTGTTCTAACCAAGATATTGACCTTGGTGCTTTATATTTGTGTAATTGGATAAATATAAAATTTCAGATTATACTGATGGAACTCAAAAAGAAGTTATTAAAATATATTGCTACAAGTGACTATAAGCTAATATTGAAAAATTATTGATTATTGCCTTGAAATTATAGAACATCTGTAACTGATATGATATTGATTATTGCTAAGGTTTTATTGACATTTTTATACCGATATTTTCTGGTGACATTATATGTAATGTATCTTTGAGAGTTATGATTTATGGATTTGTGTAGTTTTTGAGAATTGATCTTAATTATATCTTCTAAAATTTCAACTTTTTATAATTTCATTACTTCAGATATATTGAGATATGACGGAGTATATAGGTTAGAATGAACCTCAATCATATACAGAGTGAATTATTAGAACAGACCGCTCTTCAAATAACTCAAGTTGTTTAGCGTTTAGCTTCACAACACTCCGTATAGAATATCTAAAGACTTTTTGAAACACGCTTTTGTACTGTCAAATAGTGTGAAAAAGATTTGGTATTGATTAGAGTGAAACAAAATAATACAAGTGAATTTCAGTTTAGTTACCCATCATTAAGCGTATTTGGAAAGTCCTTATTATTTGGGTTTCCTAAAGTGTTCTTTAATAAAAGAAAATATGAGGTTTGAAAAACAATTGGCTAGTCAGAGGTATGGATCCTAAATAAATACAAGTCATAACAATGGTTGATCAGTTGTGGGCTCTTTACTTATCCAACTGTCCCCAGTCATAACAGTTTCCAGTGGATTAATTCGATACCTCATTATACTTGAACCCACGAAATTGACCGCGACAATACATCAAATCTTGCAATAGTCTATTGCCATAATGTAAATCATTTTATAAAAGTATTTAACCCACCAACGAGGTCTTTGTCGCTGTTTAATCTTTTCACTATTGCTAAAAATTCTGTGTATCACAATAAAAGACATCGCAGCAGTTGATAATACCGACATATTGTTGGTTCGGAGTGAGTAAATTGAATAACGGCTCACGTTGCCTCGTTGTCTGCTTCATTACAGAGGCACCTCTATGCTTCACTAGATGCACCTCTAAATTCCATGATATTCCTATTTACAAAACCCATAGTTCTCAATGGCTTGCGGATTAATTTTCTTCTATAAGGCTATTAAAGTTCAATTTAGAGTATAATGTAACACCAAAATCAATGATCTTATCAGAATAAGTTAGTGCCTCATTGTCCATTCTGAGCTTTGCCGTTGGTAATTTCACACTGCGGTTGAGAGCACTGTGACTGTTTATATTGAGTGATAATTTATACATTTTACAATTATCTGAGAAGCGATCCAGGTAATGGGGCAAATACCAAAATATTTATTCGAAAATGAGGGGGTTTAAAAAACTTGCCTTTGTCGAAAGTTATGATTAAAACAATTCAATGAGAATTGTGAAGTTCATTCTCTGGAGTCAATGGGATTATTGAAGTTTTTTATTTATGAATAATACATGATTGAAATAACAGAAATTGGTTTATTGAGTTATGGAAAACTAGGTTGTTTTCATAGAAAAAGTAATATCTAGGGGGTCTGCACTATGCTGAAACATTCAGGGATAGTCATATAGGTGCGCTAAATCACCAAACAGAAGGAAAAATTCTTAAATTCCAGGATATTCCTATTTATAAAACCAAGAGTTCCCAGTGACTTGCGGACAATTTTTTCTACACGGCTATTGAATTTTAATTTACAGTATAATATAACACCCAAATTACTGATCTCATCAAAATAAGTCAGTTCTTCATTGTTCATTCTAAGCCTTGCCATTGGTAATTTCACACGGCGGTTGAAAGCAATGTATGACTGTTCATTATTGGATGTGAATTTGGGTATATATTTTACAATAATTTTAAAAGCTTTTCAGATTTCCCTTCATTACATTATAATCAGAAAGAGTTTTAATGGAGCTGTACACAGAAAGGAAAATTGGACCTGATATCAATGACCATTAATGATTGAATCCAAAATCATTGTCCCAAGGTTTTTTTCCTGGGGGCAATGACCAAACAAAATGAAAATCAGTCCATTTCTGTGATCAAATAATCAACAAAATCATTACAATAAGGTTACCATGTCCATTACAATAACATGAAATCATGATTGATGTTATATTGAAATCATTTCCACAATGAAAATTTGCCTTATAACAAGGTAACAAATGCATTGCGCAAACGAACATGAGGTTATTGATACTATGTACCATTGATCATCACACTTCCTTGTAATAATACATCAGGGTTTGGTTCAATGCTCAATGGGGAGAGCCTCAGTACAGTGACATCATTTTATCAATGCTTGGAAACATTAGCCAATACACCCATTCATTGATATCAGTACTCAATTCATCGATAAATTATTCTCAACATCACCCAATATACTTGGTGTTGTTGTCAATGTACGAGTGCCTTGTGTGAATGCTGAGATTCAACTCCACCACTCCACCTCCCCCGTCCCAGCAATCAACGAATTTCTCAAAATCGTATAAATTTCGAAATACAAAACTTCATCCTACCATAGCGTTATATTTCTATGTATATAAAGACTCTTTATCCCCCCTTATATATATATATATATATATATATATATTATATATATATATATATATATATATATATATATATATATATATATATATGTCTTTTCTATTATTTGTTTTATTTTATTTTTATACTCTCTACAACTTCTACCTTGTATTAAGTGTATTGTAGTTTTTGGGGAAAAAAAAAGGAAGGAAAAAAGAGAAGGAAAAAAAAAGGAAGAAAAAAAATTATGAACAGAAACCCACGAGTAAATATGCACCACAGACAAGATTAACCAGATGATCTTCCATGGTTCCTTCACTTGTGCGTTTCCTAACGATGGTCATCATGCACAAGTTGTCACTAGCAATTTTCAGTGATCACATCAAATTTGATTTAACTTGTTGATGCTTTTACTGTCTTAACCGAACTATGTTTGTTTGTATTTGTAGTGAATAAACGTTATTATTATTATTATTATGAAAGCTGAAAACTCCAACACATCCTTCATCAATAGTACATTAGAAATCAAATCAACCATTTCTCTTTCAGAGAACTGGTCAGATAATTGCCTTCCTAGTATAGATAGTGAATTCAATGAATTGACACCACTTAGCCTGAATGACCTCAAGAGAATGAAAGCCAGCTTAGAAAATAAGTGCAGTTCCGGGATTATGAATAATAAAGTTATTACTATTATAGAGCCATATTTTGATTATTTCTTTCCCTATTAGATACACAGAAAAAACACTGTACTATCTGCAATGATAGTCCTATTTAAGAAAACACTCACATTGCATCAATCGGAATAAATGTTCAACAAATAATAATTGCAGTGACCAAAGGTGTATAATCGATTTAAATGGAGACTCATCATCGAATTTGAAACCAAGCAATACTTATGTGAAATGCAACCTATCATTTTCACAATGATTGAGGGAGTATGAATACCTTCAAAGTACTATAATTATTTAAATCATAAAACAAATTACGTGGAAAATAGACTATATTTTGATAGATTAAATCATATCATATTGATTCAAATATACTTATTTTTCAAAATGACACTTGATTCCAAGATATATTTTTTTCAATGGAAAATACATATATTTGAATGTACAATAGTAATGATGGATTCAATAACGTCACAGTTCACGTCAATAATTAATGACCATTGGGAAAACCCATCTAAATTTGACACAATTACACTATTGTTGGCCCAATATTCTTATAATCACTCTTATACTACGTTACCCTTGTTGCGAGAATTTTCACGCGCCATTTACTCGTTTACCCGAATTAACCCGATCGCAGGCATGGACAGGCACGAAAAGACGCCCATCGTTTATTGTTTAACTTGTGTTCAGTAGGTATTTCGTGTCATGTGTAATATAATTTATGAAGTTGGTATGGAAGACATATTATTATCGTGGAACTTGAAATCCCTGGTACCTGTTTTCACTGATAAGTACAAGTTTGCTCAATTAGATACTATTGGAATCATACGAATATAAAATAATAACTATTAAAGATGGTGGTTGGGTATGAGTATGAAAAATTATTGATTTGTGTTGATTGACGCTATATGAATGTAAGCTTAATTTGTAGCGAGTGCATTGGGATAATGTTCTTATAATTAGAGACTCCCTTCCTGCACAAGAATTACAAAAAAGTAATGATTTCAGAACCCATTTGTATAAGCAGAATGCGATCCCCATATTATACAAACTCTCAACTCCTTCAAGACCAAGAACCCAGTATATAATGTCGATATGACTTTGAATTATGAGATGTACTTTTAGAACTGTGTTTCGCATTATAAGCGAGATTATAAGTTATGTATTGAAATTAGATATTACGTTTAAATCTACATATTCTCATCAGAAATCAATTTTGAGTCGTAGGATTCGTCTAGTTTAAGGCTATGTCGGTAATTTTGACTACTGAACAATTTTTGTTTTCAATTTCATTGTAAGATATTGAAATTATCAGGATCCATAGATACACTGGAAATGTACTCACTACCCAAAAAGAGTCACCCTACGTGATTTACACTGCAAACCAGCAGCAATGGAACTACCTACTGAAAATTATATTAGGGGAAAAATAGGCCCAAAATAGGTTTTCTGTTGGTTATATATATATATATATATATATATATATATATATATATATATATATATATATATATATATATATATATATATATATATAGTCTTGACTGACTAGTTGGGGAAAAATCTACGAAACCATCTTGAGGATGCAGTCAAAATAACTGGGCTGGGTTAAAGAATACTCTCTGTTATATGGTCGAGCTTTCGGAAACGTTTATTTCCTTCTTCAAGACATCTAAAAATGTAAACAGAACAAGTTTGAGTCACATGGTACTCCATAAAATGTTAGAAATACTTACTGTCTAAAAATGTAAAATCGTCAAATGTCATTCTCAAGTTAGTAAGTATTTCTAACATTTTATGGAGTACCATGTGACTCAAACTTGTTCTTTTTACATTTTTAGATGTCTTGAAAAAAGAAATAAACGTTTCCGAAAGCTCGACCATATAACAAAGAGTATTCTTTAACTCAGCCCAGTTATTTTGACTGCATCCTCAAGATAGTTTCGTAGATTTTTTATTTATATATATATATATACATATATATATATATTTATATATATTGTTATGTTATGAAAGATCAGAAATTTATTTTAAAAGGAAAAAAGAAATGATTTCAATAAAAAACCCACAAAAATAATAATTACTTACTAGTTAGTAGTTTAAGAGATATTGTTTTTACATATTTTTAAGATTCTATTTCTTTTATGAAGCCTCTGTATGATAGTGATAGATAAAATTATACAAATACTATAATGCAATCATTTTCATACATTGTCAAGATCATTACAACCTATAATTGTTCAAAAGATTTAAAAAAAGTCTAGATTTACAAAATCATCCTGAATAAAATATGATCAACAAAATTATAAGCTTGAAACATACAGTATATGAAATTGTACCTAACTAAAAATAGCCAATGGGAGAACAACAAACTTCTTGATGACAATAGCCAATCAGGGAACAGTATGGTCAGATGTACGATTTGAAATTGTGAGAAAATAAGAACGGAAAAGTGTCAGAGACAATTATCAATAAATATTGTACATAGTTTGTGAGAAAAGAAAAATATTTCAGTTAATAAGTTTTGACAAATAACCCCAAAGAGTGAAAATGTGACAATAAAGTGCGCGAATTTGAAAATTCAAATGATATGGAAACGGGAGAAATGGTATCCAGGTGACGAAAAACAAAGCCACGAGGAGATTGAAAAAAAAATTTGAAAAGAACGCCACGTTCGTACTTTAGAGAAAGAAAAATTCAAAAATTTCATCAATATAAGGTAGTTTCTCTATTATAACCCAATCAACTCAACTTCAGGAGAATTTCAATAAAAATAAATAGCAGCAAACGACATTACCTTTTATGTACTCCTTATGAAACTATTTCAAAGCTGATTTCTGGATTTGTATGGTTCCTTTTTGGTATTGGAGAGCCTGAGAGCAGTACGTAGAGGAGGATTCAATTTCTTGGTGTATATTGTAACAGCGACAGTTCCAGCGTCAGGTATAAACTTTTCTAGTGCACATCACAAACTGAATAACCTCACAAATAACTCGTATCATATCAGAAGAACTTTATTTCACTTTGATATTGAATTACTAAAGAATTTTCAACCTTCAAAGTAAAAAGTGAGGTTGTGTATTTTTTATTCATCATCATTTCTCATGATTGTCTTTAAAAATTTGTAGAATGACCATAGTATAAGTTATCTATCGTAGGCCAGGTTAATATAAGTTTTCCTGAATAAAGGAAAAAATTATTTTTCGACATTTTCTCGTTTGTTTTTCACAATGATTCGCAATCTCACTCGTAAACACTGAATTGAAATTTGACATCAAGCAGTGGCTCTATTGCCTGAACCGGCTATCTGAGACGAAAGGCGTACCAACTGAGTTTAGTCGTGGTAAGAAAAGTGATAACAATTGGCAGCAACGTGGAGAGAAAACAGTGACGTTAGCTAGCAATTATTATTACATTGTAATATAGTATACAGGGTGAAAATAATTTATCTATCATATCAATTTGAACCAAAGAGGGACAAAAATCAACAACAACTTATTATTTTTACAAATCACATTTCATAATAATTTGGCTCCCAACTATGAACAGAAATTATTAGCAATCATCATTCTATAATAACAATTAATTTGATACATCATCATTAATCCATAACAATTGGCACTCAAAACGTGGGGCAAAATTCACTACAACTATTGTTTTTACAATTTATTATAACATAACAATATATATATATATATATATATATATATATATATATATATATATTATTATTATATATTGTTATTACTTTATATAATTATTAATATTATTATTTTTATTTTCTGCTTAACAAATACCTATCACAACAATAAACTCCGGCTATGATGCTCTTACCCCTCCTCAATACAATATTTACCTCTCTTTTATTACCTCTCTCCAGCTCAGTCGGTACGCCTATGTAGATATGATCTTCTCTATCTCAGTAGGATCGCAGTTGCGCCATCTATTTGTTTTGCTGGAAGTCAATGTACTGTTTTTATGGAAATATAGCTTGTAATATGGTCAAAAGATAAATAATGAGTTCAGAATACAGTTAAATGATTGTTCTTTAATTCAAATCAATTCTATGAATACCTATCCCAGCGATATCTACCTCATTAGTAAATATTATTCAACCAATCAAATGGAACAACATCAAATAATCTTGCTCATGCGCAATCAAGGAAAAATGTAAAATAAATATTGAGGGGATATATTGATATCATAATAATGAATAGGAAAGAAAGTTCACCTCTGTGAAAAGGTATTGAATGAATGTGATTTTTTGTGGAGAAACAACGTTTCTTGATATATTTTTTTGGGTAACCTTCCACAGTTTCTTATATAGTTTTTGATTGACGTTTCGGGGACTATATCTGCCCCCGTTCTCAAGAACGAAAACTTTATATAGAAACTGTGGAAGGTTACCCAAAAAAATATGTGAATAGGTGTTATTTAGAATAAACCAGAAAGTGTCTGACCCGAATATTATCACTTTATTTAGTTTTTGTTGATAAAGTTCTTGTTGTAAGCTTGTGCACCTGGATTATTGTGTGGCTATTGGAAGTGAAGTTTGCTAACGTTGAGCCCCCTTTCTGCTGGTTACGTCATGTACAGGAAATCTAATCTGAATTCGAGGTAAGTGGTTGCGTGGTCGAATCTGTGCCTGGTTGTTTCTTGAATGATTTTTGAGTGCCCAATTGCATGAAATTATTCAGAAATGAACACAAATGAATTAAAACATCATATCAACTCATTTAAAGCAATAAAATTTCTAGAAAAAGATAATTTCTAAATATTTTTCCATTTAACTACAAGAATCTAGCAGATAGGGTCATAATTGACAGTTATGGTATATCAGATCACCGAATTGTATATTGCACTGATGGAGGACTAGGTCCTGAAATTTGTAGTACTTACCGGAACTTCAAATTTTTCAATGAATATTTATTTCGAAATGGTCTGTATGCTACTCCTCTTTTCAGAATCTTTGCTGAAAGTAATGTTCTTACTGAACTGTATTTTGAATTTATTTGATCGAACCGCTCCCATCACTACTCCAATGGTAAATAAACCAAATGCTCATTGGCTAACTGGAGCAATTAGAAGAATTCTGTCAATTGGGGACAAATCACTAAAAAGATAGAAAAAACCAAATCAGAGATACATTCTCAATTTTACAAAGATATGCGAAACTATACTAGTAGGATCATGAAAAAAATTGAGGAAAGCATACTTCACTCACCAATAATAAATAATTAAAAAAACTTATAGAAAACCCTGAAATGAAATAAAATAATATCGGATGAATCACGCAAACTATTGATATAAATTATTATTTCATGAACAATATTCCTCCCAGTTAGCCACCACCTGATCTTTACATTTTTATAGTAATAGTACCCGTATCAATTCTTCATTCGAATTCCATGAAGTGAATGACATTTCTGTCTACAAGACTATTTGTGATAACAAGACCAATGCATAAGGCCGTGAAGGACTGAATTTAAAAAAAGCATCAAATTATGTTGTCCGCACATAATCATATACATTACACATACAATAAATTATTGTTTATGCAACAATGTTGTACCCGATTTATGAAAAAAGTCTTGTGAAAGTTTTGCCGAAGAAATTTAATACAAAAGATTATAAAAATCCTCGAGCAATAATCATCCTCCCGACTCCATCCAAGGTTTTGGAAGGAGCAATGAAGTCACAACTTAGAGACTATATTGCTTCTACCGGAGGTCTAATCATGATTCAGAAAAGGGTACAGCTGTACAACTGCTCTTCTGCATATTGCTGATGACAAGGTATGTGTATAATTTTGATTCTCTTGGACTATAACCGCGCTTTTGAATCCACCAACTTTCATCTGCTTTCAGCGATCTTACATTATATTTGCCTTTCTGATTCCGCCGTTGCTTTAATGAGTGCAACAGACAGCAAAAAGTGAATATCGAAGATAATGTGTCTCAATATCTTGATCTCATCTCAAGTCTGCATCAGGCTCCATTCCGTGACCTTGCTCTTCACCATATATCTCGGGTTTGTTAAAATCTCTTGAGAATTGTTCCAGTCATATTCATGCGGATGATACCCAAATTCACTACACATTTCCTTAAGAAGAAATAGAAAATGCGTGTGTGCTGATTAATCTGGAGCACAATGCTTTCGTGAAACTTGCATCTGACCATTGTTCATTAATCAATGCCTTATGATTTTTGGCCCGAAGTCGATAAAAACTACTCCTAATATTATTATTTCAGTTGACAATGTGCCTCTTAAAAAAGTGGAATTAGCAAAAAATCAAGGTATTGACACGCATATGCGATTTTGGAAGCATGTGGACAAGTTGTTACAAAAAGCACATTTTTCACTCAAATTGATATATGGCAGCAGACATCTTCCTTTTGAATGTAAAGTCTACCTTATGTGAAAACTCTGGTTTCATCAATATTCCATTATGTTGATACAAATTTGACAAATCAGTATGATTTGATTGATATATGGTATACGTAGACGTCAAAAAATCACATATAGGAGAAGCCAAATGGTTGGATATGGAAAACAGGCAGTCTCTGTACAGTGCTTGCTTCTACCACCAACGTATTATGAGCATAACACCTTCGTACCTCCTTAGAAAAATTATATTTCGCTCAGATATTTACAACTTGAATATTAGATATAAAGGTACCTTCGGATTAGAACATTTTGAATTATCATTCTCCTATCATGTATATAAATAATATATCACGATTTCTCAGATGATGAAAGTTGGAAGTCTGTGGAATTTTGAAGACACTTTCAGCAATGTATAAAATAAATGAAGGAAAGTTAATTATCCGAATCATGTATTTTCTCAATTTTTTTCAATTATTCAAACGATGTTCTATTGATTGTCTAGGTAACAGGCATATGTACATGCACTCTTGAAGAAAAACAAGCTTCTTAACCACTGTATCGGAGCAAAGAGGCGAACTAATGTTAAGAGGAATAATAATTTACTGGTTATTCAGTGTCACCACCTAAATTGAACTTCGTCTTCTACTCCACAATTATTATTGTTTCTTTTTCTTATCTTTTGATACCTATTGTATATTTACTCTTCGTATTACAAAATATGTACATTCTGTTTTGTGAGTAAAAAAGAGATTCATTATTATTATTATTCAGACTTTCTCATATTTTTTTGCAGTTAAGATTTTCATTCAAAAATGTACTTATCACTTGACAAGAATTAACGAAAATTTGTATGGTTCATATGCACCTTAGGATTATTTTACATGCGTCCATAGTACAAAGTAGCAAGGGATCATGTAATTAGAAGTGAATGCATTTTCATAGTAAATTCTCGTTACTGTAATCACCCATTCAATAACCTAGTTTGATTGATGAAAGGGCGTTCTGAAATCTATCGATCATTTTTCACTGGAATATTGAGATTTATGAACTCTGTGAAACAATATTTCTTCACGGTTCGTACTTACGTTCAATATTGTACACTATAATCGTTGTATACAAAGATACTCCAAGCTCATTTAGAACGTATTGTATCATTTTTGTTTCTATTTAACGATATCACAGATATCTGAGCCGAAAACGAACAAAAATACATATATATATATATATATATATATATATATATATATATACAGGGTGTAACTGAATAAGTGTAAAACATTTAAGGAGGTGATTCCTCATCGAAAAAAAGATAGGATCTTTCATATAAAGAAACTTCATTGGAGCATCCCTTGTTAAGATACAGCCCCTTAAAGGGGGTACATAAAATTTGTATAACAATTTTTTCACAAGCACTGAAAAAGTTACAATATTGAAATTAACCTGACGTTTTGTACTACCAAAAGACACTTAGCCAGTAATTTATTTGGTTTACCCCATGGTTGTAAGGGTGAAAACGCAACCCTAAAATTTATTTCCTATGTAACTTTTTGTCTTATTATTTGTTTACCATTTAAAAATTTATTTCTGATAGCCTGTTTCATTCTAAACAAAAAATGTCTCTTGGGTTTTTTGCCCAAAATAAACCAGTAAGCAGCAAAACATTATTTTACGAACAACTACAGAGATACATCGTCATAAATGCGAACTGGATTTATTGTTATTTTGTAGTTAGTACCTGCATTAAACGATTAAAGGGTAATAAACAAAACTAAGTTATTAATAACAAAACACACAACATGTAGAAATCATAGTGAATGTTCAATATGTCTACCTTCAAACATTACGCATGCGTCTAGACGTCGGCGCATTGAGCCACGTATTCGCTCAAATATTCCTGGAGTCTCTCTGATTACCCTGCACGCATCGATGATGCGGTTTCTTAAGTCCTCTACATCGCGAACAGGAGTACGATATACCAAATGCTGTGAATGGCCCCAAATAGAGAAATCGAGAGGATTGAGATCCGGGGATCGAGCGGGCCATTTATGTGGTCCTCCTCGACCTATCCACTGATTTGCATATGTTTCAGTTAAATGCTGACGTGCTACTTGACTAAAATGGGCGGGAGCCCCATCATGCATAAAAAACATATCCCTTCTGGCGCCCAAAGGAACTTCCTCCAGCAGTACTGGTGCACTTCTCTTAAAAATTGAACGTATGCCTCACCATTTAATCGAGGAGGTAGAAAATGAGGCCCAATTAAATCATCCCCAATAACTCCGAGCCACACGTTAAGAGAAAACTGTTCTTGATGGCTAGTTTCGACAATAGCGTGAGGGTTTTCATCAGCCCATATGTGGTAATTATGAAAATTAATAATCTTGTCCCGAGAAAAACTACATTCGTCTGTGAATTCTATCGTCTTCAGAAAGTCACAATTTCTTCTAATCATTTCCAGCATCCAATTGCAAAATTCAAGACGGTTCGGAAAGTCTTGCGGTAACAGTGCCTGTACTCGTTGCAGATGGTAAGGGTATAAGAGTTGTTCCTTTAAAATTCGAAATACCGTCATATGATCAACATTTAGCTGGAAAGCAATCTTCCTAGTACTGGTAGTAGGTTGTTCTTCAATCAAATTAAGTACTGCTTCCTCAAGCTGTGGTGTTCGTATTTCTCGATGGCGACCACAATCCTGCGTTCTTTTGTCGAATGAACCATATTCTCGTAATCGTTGATGAAGTCGAGCAAATATTCTATGTGAAGGATGCTGCCGTTGAGGATACATTTCAGCATATCTTCTAGAAGCTTCTAACCCATTCCCCTGCGACAGACCGTAAACGTAATGCATATCAGCCATTTCCTCATTTGTGTATGCCATTTTATTAACAAGTGAATTATTAAAGTAACAAATTAAGAACAGAACAACAACACACAATTAGTATTAATTCAATTTCGAAAATTCCCAAACTGACAGCGTCATACCAATTTAATTGTCACTATCGCTAATAGCGACCTACTAGATAGATTAGTTTCGTATTTTCGCATTTATGACGATGTATCTCTGTAGTTGTTCGTAAAATAATGTTTTGCTGCTTACTGGTTTATTTTGGGCAAAAAACCCAGGAGACATTTTTTGTTTAGAATGAAACAGGCTATCGGTAAATGGTAAACAAATAATAAGACAAAAAGTTACATTGGAAATAAATTTTAGGGGTTGCGTTTTTCACCCCTTACAACCATGGGGTAAACCAAATAAATTACTGGCTAAGTGTCTTTTTGGTAGTACAAAACGTAAGGATAATTTCAATATTGTAACTTTTTCAGTTATATATATATTTATATATATATATATATATATATTGTTTAACAAGGGATGCTCCAATGAAGTTTCTTTATATGAAAGATCCTATCTTTTTTTCGATGAGGAATTACCTCCTCAAATGTTTTACACTTATTCAGTTACACCCTGTATATATATATGTATATATATATATATATATATATATATATATTGTTATGTAAGGATATGTTATAAAAGAATTAAACTCATAATTATTATTATTAGGTATTTTAGTTATCGTGGTTAATGTTATGTTCTTTTGCAATTTTTCTTTGCCTTTTTACTATTCTAGAATCTTATACTATGCTCTAGTCGATGCATATGTACAGTAGCTTTCCTGTCGAAAGTATGTGACCAACAATACATCTCATGAAAATTCACAATTAAAGTATATGAAAATTGAAATTTATAGAAAACATTGTATTGAGAGTTAGATCAACTGATATATAAGTTTGGAACATCCTGTATGATAAATCTCATCAACAGGAAATCCACCAATGAGATATCGAGAGAAATGTGTGGGAAAAAGTGATGAAATATAAAAGATATGAAATCAGAAATTGCCAGAAATAAATTTTACACGAATTTGTGAATAGAATCTAAGATTTAGATCAGATTTCATTATTAAAATCATGAATAGTAATCAGAATGACAAATAATTAGGTAAAAAGTGGCGCTAAACTCTGAAAATTTGTGAAAAAGAAGGAATGTGTGTGTTGCCATGGAAGAAACTAACGAATTTGGAGAGATCGAAAAATTTGAGAAAAGGAAGCCAGGTACAAAATTTCAGAAAATAAAATAATAGTCAATTCAACAAAAAACTAGCTGAACGATTTCCGAACGAGAGTAATTAAAATAAGGCACAACTGGGAGCAATAATTTATCACAAAATTACACTTACCTGGTGACAGAAGAGAAATCCTGAGAAAGCCAATTACTGGAACAAAAATTTGTTCTGCACGCAAGAAAGCTGTTAGTCCCATTTCAAAAGTACTTTCACGAGGCTGGAACACATCACAGGAAGAAGAATAACCAGGTATTCTATTCACTGAAGTGCACCGTTTCAGTTTATCAAATAACATTAAGTATCTGATTCACTGTGTTCTTTTTTGATTCAACATTCTATAACAATTTGATAAAAAAGCCCTGATAATAACTTTCAAACATTCTTTCAACGGGTATAATCACCCATACTAATTTGCACCATATCTCATTATTGTTATTATTTTAGCCCATAAGGTAGTTTTTGCAGGATATGTCAGTTTTTAAGGTTAATCTGAATAAAAACATCCATTTGATTATTCTCTGCAATCTGGGTTTTATCTTTGAACATCTAACCACACTTTTCCCCACTAAACAGCATTTGATATCGAGCCGTTCGACAAGATGGCAATGCTGAACCTGCTAATCTAGAGAGAGGAGCTGGGATAAGGTCAAAAGAGGTTTGAAAACGGGGTATATAACATGGCCGGAGTTTTCATTTAACAATATATGTATAAATATATATATATATATATATATATATATATATATATATAGAAGAAAGGGTAGTCTCGTGACTGGACTAGTAGAAAAATATGAATTTGAAATAAACTTTGTAGAAAGGATATTCTTGAGGTGCAGTCAAATTTAAGGCAATGAAAAGAAAACTTTCTTATTTAGTCGAGCTTTCAAAATGTTTATTTCATTATCAAGACAGCTGTGAAAAGGAAACACAATTGGAAATACGATTTTAAACAAATTAATAGAACTTACTAAGGTGAGGTTAAGTGAAGGCAGCGAATAATCACATTTTGTGATTGAAGAACTTTTCGAAATCATATCACTATGAAACACGACTAGTAATATATATGAAAATTAAACAATTGTAAAGCATATTGTTTAAGAAGCTTAGTTTAAACAATTTAAATTTGACAGGACAAATTACCACATGGTTAAGCATGACTGAAAAGAAATGGTGGATGACAATATATAAGAAAAAGGAATAGACCTGTCATATGTCAAAGTCAAAAGTATGGAGAAACAATGTGTTGTGTCCACAGAACAAAAGGAATAGTACCAATCTATAAGACAAAAATTGATAAATGAGAGAAAAAATCAAGAAATACTAAGAACAATTATTTGTTGAAACTTGATTCTAACTGAAGTTTTGGAAGTTTTCTTAGTATTTCTTGATTTTTTCTCTCATTTATCAATTTTTGTCTTATAGATTGGTACTATTCCTTTTGTTCTGTGGACAAAACACATTGTTTCTCCCATGACATTTTGACTTTGACATATGACAGCTGACACTTCATGTCATGCAGTTTCTGTCATCCACCATTTCCTTTTTCAGTTATGCTTCAACCATGTGGTAATTTGTCCTGTCAAATTCTAAATTGTTTAAACTAAGCTTCTTAAACAATATGTGCTTTTACAATTGTTTGATTTTTATATATATTACTAGTAGTGATTCATAGTGATATGATTTTGAAAAGTTCTTCAATCAAAAATGGTGATTAGTTCGTGTTCACTTAACCTCACCTTAGTAAGTTCTATTAATTTGTTTAAAATCGTATTTCACAATTGTATTTCCTTTTTTCACAGCTGTCTTGATAATGAAAATAAACATTTTCGAAAGCTCGACTAAATAAGAAAGAGTTTTTCTTTTTTCATTGGCCATCAAATTTGACTGCAACCTCAAGGAATATCCTTTCTACAAAGTTTATTTCAAATTCATAGCTTATATATATATATATATATATATATATATATATATATATATATATATATTTGATTTTTCAGAAGCATTTTTTTGCAACTAGAGTGCGTTGAACCCACTTCATCCAATCTGATGGACATGAATGATGGGTAAAAAAATTTATATGACAATTTTTCCTGCCTAGTGGAGTACCTATGGCGGTTTGATATCTCCAAAAACACTGATTGTGAAAAATTTTTTTTTTTTTAATGACAACATCCTTTAGACACACATTCCCTGGATTATAATTCTCAGGACGAACCCATTGATGACTTCGGATCGAAAATCGGATGGTTACCAATCATAATACACTAATTATTTGTCGAAAAATTCTGAAAAAATTGGAGTATATCGCTCATCAAGTATGCTGTGGATGGAATAGTGAACGAAACCAGATTCATACCTCTAATTTCACGCAGAACGAAAGATATAACTATTCTGTGAATAAATAATTATTCTGTGAATAAATCAATTTTTAAATAAGTCAAACATTTCGAAGGCAGTTTCACTCGGAACTAAATCAAACTTTGAAATTCTTGAGGAAACGCTCAGTATAATTATACATTTTTCGATTCCATAAACATCTCCAAGTAGTTCTTATCAGTTTCGGAAACGAATAGTTATCACTAAATTTTTTTGATTTATTCCCATTCCCATCACATAATTATCATTGTTTGGTAAACACTTTGAAAATAAAAAGTGTGCTATGGAAACAACAATAACTTTGACAAGAAGAAATTAGTGTACATCAATAAGTTCGTTTACCTAGTGCGCTTTAGGTCATTACATTTTTCTGGTGTTGTCAGAGAATTACAATCGCAAAGTTTTAGAGACTAGTATGATATAAGGAATAAAAAAGTTGTCAAAATTACTTTTTTTTTAATTGGCGACCATTTTTTGACAAGCACTTTCCGAAAAAAAGATTTTTTGACGAATCTAACGATACTAATTCATTTGCGATTGGATCAAAAATAAGAACATAAATTAAATATTACCAAGGAAAATTCTGGATAATAATTCATTTACTTTTGTCAAGTTTGCCATGAATAGCCATGATACATAATATTTTGCAGTTATTTTCATTAAGTCTTCTTTGGAAAACAAAAAATTCACAGTGACATGAGCTTTATGAGTGGACAGAAAAAGTTTCCCAATTTTCGTTAAATTTCAGTTTAATTTTTCTTCAAAATAATGTATACTGAAACTGAAAAAGTGGAAATGTTATTAATATTTGGAGAATGTCATAGAAATTCAAGGAATACTGCTGAGTTCTATGCTAAGAGATATCTCAATAGGCAACATCCAGCCCATCAGTTTTTTCCATATGTTGAGAATCGTTTTAGGCAAGAAGGAAATCTAGAGACGGAACAGAGGCTTATCATAAATGAAGAGACTGAGATCAACGTTCTTGCTATGGTTGAGGTTGATAAAACGGTTTCTTCAAAAAATGCAAATAAGTTACGAATCAGCAAGGAAAATACTGAAAAAGCACGAATATCGAGCATTTAGATATCAGTTAAATCAACATTTGTATGCTGACGATGGCGATATATGTGTAGAGTTTTGTGATTGCCTGCTTCAAAATAATAAAGTTAATCCAAATTTTATCAACTTTATTCTATTTTCCGACGAATCACGATTCACAAGTAATGGTATGTTCTATGAGGAAATCACTTGGTACTGGGCCCAACAAAATCAACATGCAATGGGAGAGGAAAATTTTCAAAAAAGGTTTGGCGTCAATGTTTGGGCTGGTATCGTTGGAAGCAGAATAATTGGGACAATATTGTTTCAAGGTCAGTTAACAGGGGTTAGGTACTTAGGTTTTCTTCCAAATGAAATCAAGGATTATCTTAATAATCTACCTTTACCAGTTTCACGGGAATTTACTCCCAACAAGATGGAGCACCATCTTATGATACCAGAGAAGTTCTTAATTACTTAATAGGGCATTTTAATAATCAAGTTATTGCAACTAATGGTCCAGTACGGTGGCGTGCCTGGTCACCGAATCTCTCTGTGCTCGATTTATTTAATTGGGGATATGTTAAAGAAAAAGTTTACTATGCAACAGCCCCAGCCACCCTTGAGATCTTGGAAGAAAATTCTACGGGTATTTGGAAGTATAACGCCTAAAATGTTACGAAATGCATTGAGAGAAACAATTGAACGAGCTGAAATAAGTCTTGAATAGGGAGGAATGTATTTTGAAAATTTACTACAGTGAAAGTAAATAAATTATTATCCATGGCACACTTGACAAAAGTAATTGAATTATTATCCAGTATTTTCTTTAGAAATATTTGATTTATGTTCTCATTTTTAATTCAATCGCAAATAAATTAATATTGTTAGATTCGTGAAAAAATCCGATTTTCGGAAAGTGCTTGTCAAAAAATGGTCGCCATTTGAAAAATAATAGTTAGATGCGAAAATGCCAACTTATCCTATTTCTATCTATCATACTAGTCACTAAAACTTTGCGATTATAATTTTCTGACTGAGGTCAGATTAGTTTACGTCCGATCATGGCCACCTAGATGCAATATTGAAAGTGACTCTAAAAAAATGAAGTAGGCGTGAAAACTTTTCGAAATGCCACATTCAGATTCAGAATTGTCTCAGAAATCCAAAAATGTTACAATACCCAGAATGTTCCATTTAAAAATTCAAAACCGGAGCCATTTCCGGTGAAACCGGAGGTGACCAGAAAGTGAAAAATATACAAAAACTCTCCTCTTCACATACCATTTACCTATACCAAATCTCATTTTGATACACCTGATATTCTAGAAGTTATGTCTTGTGTAATAGATTCGTTGACACCCGGTATACAAAACATGAAGAAGTGGACATGTTATTAAATTATGGCGAATGGAAGAAAAATTCGAGGAACGCAGCAACCTCGTATGCCCATCTCTTCTTCTAGGAAAATTAGCCATGAGTTACAAATTAGTCAGAAAGGAATATTTTGAAAAAGCATAGTTACCGGTCGTTCAAATATTAAGTGCACCAGCATTTGTATGAAAATGATGGAAATCAGACATTATTTCATTGAGTTTGGTTACTTCAGAACAATACTGCTAATCCCGACTTTGTTTCTACGATATTGTTTTCCGACGAGTCAACATTCACAAACAATGTAATGTTTGATTACTCTCGTTTCGGACGTCTATCGTCTTGATTGATTTGAAAGGTTTTCACGACGTATCGATTGCTTGTATCCGCAATCGTCTTCAGGTGAATACTGACAAGTTTAGGTGGTACTTACCAATTTATATGTCCGCCATGTGCAGTGGTGCGTGAAGTTTCACGCCTCTGCAGCCCGACAAAAAGAGCAATTAGTGAATTCCATACGTTCTTGATCTCAACACTTGGTTGACTTAAGGCGTTATTGGCTTCGATGTAGGTGGCTTCTTTTATCTTCCGTTTGAACCAATGCTCTCTCTTAGTAGAACACTTGCGTCGTCCCATAGAATTCGATGGTGCTCAGTCCAGGCGTGGTGAGCAATTCCCGATTTTGACGTTTCTCCACGTTGAGTCAGTTTCTTGTGCCCATCCAATCTTACCGATAACGGCCTCTTTGTCTCTCCAATGTATAAAACTCCGCATTCACATGAAACTTCATAAATGCAATACTCACTGATTTCATTTTCGTTGTCAGGTTTGGTCTTGGTGAGGAAACTCCGTGAAGTACTGCCGGATTGGAAGCAGCTTCTGATGTTGTACTTGTTTCCGATCCTTCTGATCTTTTCGGAGACACCTCTGATGTACGGAAGGTAGATCACTGTGCTTTGTTGTTGCTCTTCAGATGTCTTCGTTCTCTGGAGTTGTTTCAATACTTCTCCTAGGAGTTTCTTGGGGTATACATTCCGGTGAAGGTCCTCTCTGATGTAGTTTAATTTGGCATCTAGTGACTCCTCGTCGTTGCATATGTGCATCGCTCTCTCTACCAATGTTCTCACGATCCCTATCTTCATCGAACTTGGATGGTTGGAGCTGTAGCTGAGATACTGCCCCGTATGTGCCTTCTTTCTGTAGACAGAGGTGCGGATTTCATTGCCTATTCCCCTCCCTCGATGTGAACGTTGAAGGTACGAATAAAGATTGAGAAATGTTTGTTGCAGATTCGAGAAAAAGAACGACGATAAGCTTTACAGAATTACGTCTCTGATGGATATGCTTTTGAAAAGTTTTCAAAATGCCCATAAACCAAAAGACGCAATTTTACTTGATGAATCTTTGTTGCTGTTTCGAAGCCGCCTTGGATTTCGGTAATATAACAAAGGCCAAGTATGGTATTAAATTTCACGAATTGTGCTCTACTGACGGATATGTCTTCAATATAGAAATATATTAAGGAAAAAAAGATTGATGAGCTTTTCTTAAGATTGATACAACCATATTTGGACAAAGGTCATCACCTTGTTATGGACAACTATTACAATAGTTTTACCCTAACAGATTTGCTCTTTAGAAATAATAATACACATACAACTGGTATGATGAGATCCAATAGAAAAAAGACGTTCTGATGATTTCTAATCCCAATTGGACCGACATAAGGAGTTTCGAGGAGGAATTCTCTTTCCAGTTGCCGCCTTGACATAGGCGTCGGCATATTATTTCTAGTGGTATTTTTTCAGTTAGTTATTCGTGCAATCATTGCAATTGATCACCCCATGTGAAAGTAGATACATGTTATCTCAACTGAATTTTATCGTCTGTTTCAAAAGGTCTCCAGAAAGCCACATTGATAAAATTATTTTCAATGGATAATTCCTAACCTCACCAACACACGGCACTGATTGAGGAATATTGTGAACTGGGGGAATCATGCGGCTTCAGATAACAGGTGTCCAATCCAGCTAGCCGAGCATTTATTCCTCAAATATATTTGATAGCGCCTTTTCTAATGATCTGGGCAACTGGGGCCACACGACAGAACTTTTTTATGATTGTACCGGGAACGCTTTGAAAGTAAAAACACTGGTAGTATATAAATTTCCCATTTGCCGGGCAGTGCATATGAACACTCCTCGTTGTGCTCTTATTTTCATTGCCGTTCCAATTGGGATTAGAATAACTATACAAGTGAGAACCACTCATGACTGATCGAGTCTAGAAACAGATTTGGAAAGGTAACTTTCAATTCTTTATGCCTTCGCCAAAGTAGTAGTAGTAATAGTAGTGGATGTGGAAAGGCCATTGCCTAGCAGGTAGGCCCCAGTGGGCCTTTCTGTATCATCTTGGTTTGCTCTCCTAAAACTAAACAAATGTTTTTTCTCTGTTTCAGATCAAAACCAAACCTATCGAAGTTTGTGAATAAAACAAGAATATGGCTGAAGTTGATCGTACTGATCAACTCACCTCATACTACTCCTTCCAAGCAAAACCATTCGCTAGTACAAAAAAGTTATTTTTCATCTGTTGGACCTGACTGTGCTGAACTCCTTGAAACTGCTTGAATTTCAGAACGCTCTAATGAAATCGTTGATTGGAGTGCCTTCGGAAATTACGGGTAGAGGATTGGTTGTTCCAAAAACCGTTCACGATAACCATCTTTTTTCGTGTGCGACACAAGCGCAAGATCAAGCTCAACAAGGACCTGTGGAACAAACAGCTCAGACACATTTTCCCGAAATGATACCAATACCACCTGACTACAAAAGGAAAGACAATTTATGAATGTACAATCGACAAGAAAAGAACTCAGACTTTTGGCAATGCGAAGGTTGTGCTAATAAACCTCCGCTGTGCTCAGAATGCTCTGAAAAATATCCCTCCAAGTAAAAACCAATTATTTATTATATATTTTTTGAATAAATAAACATTTTCTTTTGCAAAAGGTGTATATTTTTAATAATTTCAGTCACATCGGGACACTATACTGCTATAGCTTAAGCAGTAGGGTCCTGTGATATCTCGAAATTTGATGTCCATGGGTACCTACTGCTATAGCAGTAGCCTCAAAAAATTTGAGGGCCACTCTTAAAACTTCATTATAGGTTGTCATAAAAATTTGAGCCAAAGCAGACAAGGAGTTTAAAACTTATAGTAGTGATCTTCTAAGGACACCTACTAATTCTGGTACTGTCGGCGAATGTGTTAACGAACTTACCATTTGCTATTCCTCAAGTGATATATTTCAAAAAGATAGGGCTCCGCCTCATCATACCGTCCAGTTAAATGAACCCGTTTAATGAGCGAGTAATTGCAACGAATGGTCCTGAATGTTGACCTGCCTGATCACCTGATCTCAATATTTTAGACTTTTCTGTGTGGGGTTATTTCATTTATTTAGCTTATGGCGTGTACAAACATACATAAAGAAACAATATATAACAGAAGTTACAATGTATAGAGAAAAATTATTTGTAGGTATTGTCACAGCTCCATATTTAGTTGGTTAAGCCATTGGATGGCCTGGGGTGTTGCATGTGGAAGGTCAAGAGTTATGCCAGCGAATGCTCTTGTCGAACATTCATTGGTAATGTGATGTATTGTTTGGGAGGCTGCACCGCAATCGCATTCTGGGGTTGCACTCATCCCCCACTTGAAAAGGGCCGATCCGCTTCTGCCATGGCCAGTCCGAATCCTGTTTAACCGGACCCGAGTTTTCCGGGGCATGTTGAAGCCTTGTGGTGGATTATCCGGGTCTAGCAAGGAGTGCCAGGCTGGACTGACTCTGCTCTGCCAGTTCGATTTCCACTCGTTGTGTCCGTTAAAGTTGTTGGTTATAAACTGTTGGGCTGTTTTGACAGTTGGATTCCTAGATTCTAATCGGTTGAATCTAATTATATCTTGATGGATCGGTAGTCTAGGTTTCCGCTGACCTTTTTAAACTCTCGTACTAGTATCTGCTGTCCACGGATTTTCGGTGGTTCGATATGACACAACACGGTTAGCCATTCGATGGGTATGGATTTGATAGATCCTGTAATGATTCTCATTGTTTGGTTGAGAACGGTGTCCACCTCACTAACGTAAGGACTGTTTAGCCAGACCGATGCGCAATATTCGGCCGTAGGAAAGACCAGACTGAGTGCGGACGTGCGTAGTGTTAAGGCGTCAGCTCCCCAGGTCGACCCCGCTAGTTTGTACAGGATATTGTTACGAGTTCTCAGCTTCGCTGCCAAGTTTGTTAGATGTTTGTTGAAAGAGAGGGTGCGGTCCAATGTAACATCGAGATATTTGGGATAGTGGTTGTGGCGTAGAATATTATCGTTAAAAATTATATTTAAATTGTCCGATGCCAGTTTATTAATACGGTGAAAGCAGCATGACTTCGTTTTTGTAGTGCTTGGTGTGAGTCGCCATCTCTGGTAATAGCTAGATAGTATACTCAGATCAGCGGATAGGGTTGTTTCCAAATCTCCCATATTGCCATGTTGTTTCGCGAGAGCTAGGTCATCAGCGTATGTGAATATACGGCTTGATGTTTGCGGTAAGGCAGCTGTCTACAAGTTGAAGAGGAGTCGCGCCAGTACAGATCCCTGGGGCAGACCATTATTGAGCAGCCTTGGTTTGCTTGACATAGATCTGATGGATATTTGGAGGATTCTATTGGACAGCATGTTGTTCACCAGTGATGTTAGCTTATTGCACCTTGTAACGTTCAGGAATTTCCATACCGTATCGTACGCAGCCGTAAGATCTATAAACACAACTCCCGTTTCACTGCGTTCTTCGAAACCTCTTTTGATAAATGTTGTCAGCGTAAGTACTTGGTCTTCGCAGTTTCGGCCGGGTCGGAATCCGGCTTGTTCTATGGATAGGATCTCCAAAATTAGTGGGTTTATTCGATTGTAAATCAGGCGCTCTAGAAGTTAATATATGCAATTGGTCTTTAACTTTCGAGTGAGTCGGCAGGTTTACCCGGTTTAAGAATGGCAATGATTTTGTGTGTGAGGAATTCAGGATGTATGTTGTCGAAGCCATGTGACTTGCCATTTTTTATGAGTTGAAGGGCTTCTGTCACTTCGTCCTCGGTGAATACGCCAGATAGTTGTTCTTGTGTAGTAGATGTTTGTTTTAGAGCTTTGAATTCCTTCTTGATTATGGTTGAATGCCTTTTGTCCTTTTTAGGTCTAGATAGACTAACTACGCGATTGGCTACTTGATCGGCTGTAACACCTGCCGTCTTCGTGCCACTATAGGTTTCCGCTCCCAACTTTTTAAGCAGGTTCCACGCCTTCATACTTGAGTGTTTAAAGTTAAGATTTCTTTTGGTTTCGTTCCACTTTCACTTACGTGTTTCGTCAAGATTTTGTAGTAGGGTGTCCGCGACATCCGATCTACAGTTTTCCACATAGTCTTCATATATAAGTTGGTTGGATTCACTCCAGCATGGGATGTATTCCCTTCTTACGCCTCGCGGTATGTATTTTTTTGCAGTGGATATAACCATCCTAGCGAATCTATGATAGTTGGTTGGGAGGGGTTCAATGAATCTTACATTTTTATCAAGGACAGATGAATAACCTAGCCAGTCAGCTTTTGCGAAGTTCCATTTCGAAAGATTGGTGCTACGGATGACTGGGATCTGTGTTCCCACTTCCAACATTATAAGTCGGTGTTAGCTGTGTGGGAAATCTTCAAGGACGTAGCGGTTAACTTAGACAGGTTTTCCATTATGGTCGGTGGACACGAAGCACAGGTCGGGGTTAGTTTCGGACTTCCATCTGGCAGAACGGAAAGTGCATTTTTGCTTAGCACCAAAAACTAACTGAATATTTTCAATCTCAGTCCATTTTACTAGTTTTGTGCCGTTTTGGTCGTTTCGGTTGTATCTCCATTGGGTGTGGTGGCTATTGAAATCGCCAGCATAAATTGTTGGGTGTGTTTTGGCAGGTAGTGGGTTATTTGGCCACTTGGTTGCAGGAGGCTTATAGACGTTTACTATGTGTGTTCCGGCAACTTCAGTGTGTATGGTGAAAATGTCGTCATCTTCGGAGATAGACACAAGTTTGACATCATCCAAGTTGGCGTGGGCGTATGTGGCTGTGCCGTTGTGAGCGTGGTACGTTGCTCCAACCAGTTTATATCCAAAAACCTTTCCTCTTTTTTGGAGCTGTGATTCGTCAGCAGTATGTGTCTTCTGTAGGAGGGCCACATCAATGTTATGATCCAAAAGAAATTTAGATAGATATTTACTTCTGGATCTGCTAATGCCCTCGATGTTTAATTGGCAGACTCTGACAGAGGGTCCAAGAGTCCTTGTCAGTTGGTTCTGAAAAGGACTATTTGTTATATGTTGTGTCGCAGTATGCATATTTTGCTACCCAGGTGATCAATAGTCTGGATTGCCTGTCGTTCTAGCCCTTTAGCGTTACCCAGGGTGCACCACGTGGAGGCGAACTAGATTTGTGTTGGGTAATGTAACAGAACAGGTTTTACAAAATCGCATTCATGAAGTGTTTGCGTCCATAAATCCCGCCATGTTGCGAAATGTGATGCGAAACACAATTGATAGAGGCAGAAAATGTCAGGAAGTTGGCGGAATGCACTTCGGACATTCACTTTTCGTTAACTCATCCTGGAATCATGGGTAGTTCATTTTTGGTGGAATGCATTATAGACTTTTTGTCCCAAAGAAGTGTGTGTGTGTCTTAAAGAAGTCATTATTTGAAAAAAAAATACTTTTTTACAACTAGTAGTTTTGGAAATATCAAACCGACACTCAACTAGGCAGAAAAAACTCATTATTAATTGTAAAGTTCATTCTCACCTGAAATACGTATATTTCTCTTGTAAACGGCCGAATGACCGATTTTAATGATTCGTAATTCTTCTAGTCAAAAATGTATATATTAGTCAAAAACTTTTTTATCAACAACTTCAAGGCAACTATTATTCAACATAAGAAAGATATTATCGCTCAGAAATGCAGATAAAACAATCAAAATTATTATATAAAATAGCAACATTAGTGTACATCAGATTTGTTGAACTGGATTCAACGCACTTTAGATGCAAAAATGAAAATGCCTCTGAAAAATCAAATATATCAAACTCAATACCATATAATCGTCTTCAGAATCGTCCATTGAATTCGAAAAAATGAAAATATACAGAGTGTTCCATTTGAAATTCCGAAGTTGGGGTCGTTTCCGGTGAAATCCAGAGTGATGAGAATATTGAAAAATTATCCTACTCTTAAATTCGACACCCCTGCCTGTCGAGTTTGGATTTTCTACATCTTGGAACTCTGGAAACCTTGGCTTGTCTAAAGAATAAGTTGACACCTGACATCGATTGGTCACCAACAGATGTCAGTATAGGTCACCAAAAGTCAAGCTTCTAGTACGTTCAGGGTAACGCAAAAAAATAACAAAAGAAAGAGAGCTTTGTTTCAATTCCGAGAGAGCCCATCATCCACCTACAGCTGTTTCATGGTTTCCCAATCTTCAGGACGGCTTGTGGTCTTCTTCGAATTCGAACCAAATCTCTCAAGGCAAGGATAAAAATGTGAAATGCACAAATGATAGTTGCGACATCTATAATTTGCGGAGTGGAACTCAACTTAACGCTGTGTAGTTCGCAGGCAGGAAATTTGGTGCAACATCGATAGGTCACCAATAGATGTCAGTATAGCGCAATCAAAACAAAGGCTTCTTTCCTTTGTTATTTGTTTGCGTTACTCTGAACGCACTAGAAGCTTGACTTTTGGTTTTGTGGATTGGCTCATACTGACATCTGTTGGTGAGCTATCGATATTGCACGAAATTTCCTGTCTTCGATCTCCACAACATCAGGTTGTGTTTCACTCCGCAAATTCTAGATGTCACATGAATAATTTGTGCATCTCAAATTTTTATTTTTGTCGGAATGTATGAGTACTCTGAGAGGTTTGGTTGAAGTTCGAGGAAGACTACAAGACGTCCTGATGATTGGGAAACCATGAAACAGCTGTAGGCGGATGGTGGGCTCCCTCGGAATTAAAACTAAGCTCTCTTTCTTTTGTTATTTGTTTGCGTTACTCTGAACGCACTAGAAGCTTGACTTTTGGTGTTGTGGATTGGCCCATACTGACATCTGTTGGTGACCTATCGATGTTGCACGAAATTTCCTGTCTTCAACTCCACAGTATTAGGTTGAGTTTCACTCCGCAAATTATAGATGTCGCATCTATATTTTATGCATTTCACATTTTCCCCTTGCCGAAAGGTATGAGTACTCTGAGAGGTTTGCTTTGAGTTCGAGGAAGACCACAAGCCGTCCGGATGATTGGGAAACCATGAAACAGCTGTAGGCGGTAGGTGGGATCCTTCGGAATTGAAACGAAGCTCTCTTTCTTTTATTATTTGTTTGCGTTACTCTAATCTCACTAGAAGCAGCTTGACTTCTGGTGTTGTGGATTGATCTATACTGACATCTGTTGAACTATTGATCATTTCTCCGACGAACCACACCCCAGAGGAAAAACCCCGCTACAATTATACAATACGTTGTTCAAGAATGAAAAATTAATGTATATATGTATATATATATATATATATATATATATATATATATATATATATATATATTATATATATATATATATATATATATATCATATTCATATCATATCAGCAGCAACGGTAAAAATCTACGTTTATGAATTCTTTTCATGATATTCATGGAAAATCTAATGATACATTGCGACGAAATGGCTCTCGTTGTCTCACCATATTCCAGCGGAGAAACGAAATAATATCGTGCACATCCTAATTAAAAACATCTCTCTGGAGATTCAGAGGTTCCTTTGATTCCATATTTCGTGGATCATACGGTAAGGGACTAAAAAACATAATTCCTGAAAATTATAGAAATAATACTCTTCATCCAATTAAGGCGTACAAGCATAATTAAGCCCCTAAAAATAAAATTCTGGTAACGGTCTCAAAAGATGAAGATCATCGAGCAAAAATAACGAAATTAGGAAAAGTTCAAAGTAAAAACTAACCGAAAAGTTTCTATAGGTATCGAACAATTATAAACATGAACATCTTCAGTAATACTGTATTTTTATGTTGAGTTAGATTTGAACTGAGTTTATTACGATAGCTATCGGTTTTTTGTTATTAGATTAGATATCAATTTTGTTAGAAATATTGAATTTTCAATGGAATGTCATTTATCTGATATTTTTCGACTTCATATCCATTATTTTTTTAGGATAACTCTAATGAAAAATATGAGAAAATGAATGTTTTGTGTTGGAATTGTGGGTGATAGCCCATCCAATGGAGGGCTATATGATTCACCGAAGAGCATTCCACAAATCCCCCAAAATAATGAACATATACAAAAATGGACAAGCATTCTGGAGCTCCTCATAGACGTATGAAACTATTTCAAAATAAATTTTAAATCGTTCTGAAAAAAGTGAATGATTTTGTAGTGGAAGTACCATTTCTGCAGAAACACTACAAATAAGTATTAAGATATGTAGCTTCACAAACTAAAGTTATTCATGATTCCATTTACCGTACCCACTCCAAAGTTGAGGTGTTGAGTATTACTGCAGGAAACGTATATGAAGTATATTGTTTTTCATGAAACCGCTATAGAAAATGTAACAAACTTGATGTTTCAGTAATTTGTATTCTTAGATAAATCCATAAACGTTCATAAAAAAAAACTGATGCCGAAAATATATTACCACTCCTTATTCATCACCTGTGCAAGGATATCAATCAGTTTTGATTCCCTCAGCTGTTGAAATATTTTGGATAAAAACTTACCAGAGCTAAGTACGTACATGATTTTGCACTGGCACTAAATGATTTTTCTCATGTTTACTGTGAGTACTAACATTATGTTACTTGATCGGCCAGGTTTTCTACAGCCAGCTCCAGCCTGTATCTACCAGGGTCAAATCATAAGTAGTGCGTGCTTTTAATATTCAATGAATTCCTTCTCGGTACTTTCTTAATGTATCATTCATAAAATTTTACGTTTTGTATGAAGAGAAATATCTTCCTTCAAATCACACTATATGAGGGTTGTTATTTAAAGAAACTGTCGATGACGTCATTACTGGCATATTATGACGTCACCCAAAAGAACTATATGTCAAAACGTGCCCGTTCAAATATTTAAATTAACTTGTATGAGCGTTTCTTTCTCTTCTGGCCCCGTAAACACTTTAGCGAATTCATTCCAACCTTTACGTGCTCACTGTATACCTAGTTTTGTTCAGACCCAGAATCATATGTTCTTCTTCCAGATTGTTTTAGTATCTTTGCTATTATTTCAGAGGTCTACATGTATGTGTCATACCGATAAAATACTTTGAACGGCCCCTGTGCGAAGAGTTTTTACAATCAATCCAAGTAAGCAAACAGATAAGTTTAGTATGGAATTGAGGGAAATGGGAATAAAGGGGCCAATAAATTGAAACAGCTACATATGAGAAATTATAAATGAACATTCATATGAAAAATTATTTCTATTTCATTATTTAAATTACCACGGTTAATAATAACAACATTATGCTTATATACATATTATCAGTTCAATTAAGTAATATAAAATCTAAATAAATGTATCTGCCTGCATGGATAACCCAAAAAGCCAAAACAAATAGGTAAAAAGTGTGACTGTGTGCACGTATCGATATAATCGATGAAAGAAAATTGTATTTCGTGCAAAAAATAATTTATTAAAATCGTAGCAAAGCTCTCTCGACCCTCAGGTCATCATCAGTACGTACCTGAAAGTGAGTATTATTGATAGAAAACAAATTACTAAAAAGTTTTTTTGAGAAAAAAAATTGACATATTTTGAAAGTGAGGTTACTTACTCGTCAGGTGTACAAGAAGCCAAAAATACCATAAAATATCTCATGATCAATGAGTGTTGTATAAGTTTACGTGACAAACATGTTAAAATACATTACATAGGGCAGGATGAAAATTGAGATAACATTTTTATTATCTTTTTGAAAGCCATTGTTCAGGTGTGAAAGCTGGACCCAAGTGACAAGATTGACAAGTAAACGATGAAATAGATTGACATGGAACACAGAACCATGGAGATATCAGAATCAAGAAAGGAATATCTCTGTCATACGAAAACACACTAGAAGATGATCAATCTAATGAGGACTGTCATCTGTCGAATATATGTTTCAGTATTCCAAGGAAGACCACATTTGAGTCATCGTTATTGAATAAAATTTCAAGGGAGAAGCTTATTTAGACCTGTCCTGATCAAAACCAAACAATTGAATAATTCTGGTAGTGTCCATGGACAATGAATTTAAATTTTCCTCAATAAAAATAAAAATCCTTGTCCACCATGGCTCAGTTGAACCACAAAACTGTGGGATAAGAAGTGTGATACAAGTCTAATGGGTACAAGACCCAAATTCACGACTCCCACAGCTGGAGTGAAACAGAGTCTAAAATGAGATAATCCTGAATATATTCCCAGTATGGAGAAAACTGGAAAAGAGGCTGGCAAATTGTAAAGAGATACAAGTAAAGTCAATCTATCAATGATACTTACTTTCAGGTACGCACTGATGATGACCTGAGGGTCGAAAGCGCTTTGAATTATTTTATTCACGAAATACAATTTTCTTTCATAAAAAATTAGGGGCCATCCAGCTTTTTTTCGATATTATGGAAGTATTAGATGCCAATAGGGAATTGCCTCACTTCAGAAAAAAAAAATATGAGAAACGTAAATAAATCATGGGCAACAAAGTTAATATTGTTACAAAACTGGGGTCCGTTTATTTGAATTAATCAATACTCAATAACTACTGTTCGTTTATTTCACTTCAGTTCGAAATACGCGCTTTACACAGTATATTCTTACTGATCAAACAATTGACATTAATGTATAAACTAAACTCTGTCGCGCGCGATGCGCTTATATATTCAAAAACATACGCCTAGAATTTTTGAGTTCATTTCCGGAACCTGACCAGGCTGACGACTACAACACAAGCTTTGCTTAGGTAGATCAGCCTGGAACATAAGCTGTAATTCATAATTTTTCTTTCTAGTTTTAGTTATGAATTGATATTGTAGATGAAACTTATACTTACCTGAATAAATTTACTTTACTTTACTTCACTTATTCTTGCTGATTTGGTGATGAGGTCATCGAAAAGTCCCGACGCACAGTGATCTGGCTTGGCCAAAAACGGCCAAAAGTCGTTAAATCCGATATTCTCATATCATCCTAAAGACATACCAATTGAATTATCAAATGACCCCAAGGATACGCCGCTTTGGAAGTTAGTTCCCGAATTAATTTTTCTAAATGTTATAGAGGGCTAAATTTGCATAATTTTGGAGCGTAAGCACCATACGTCTGAAGAAAGAAAGTAGAAACAGTTGATTGGCTATAACTACGGCAGAAATAGTTTTTGGAAAGAACCAAAAACATCTGCGTGTAGGGTAAGGACAGTGCTTTTACTGAGTACAGAAAAATTGTTGAAGCCATTTTGGTCTCTGCAATGAAAAAATCTGATGAAAACTAATTTTAAGGGTAGTTCTGAGAAAAATATGCAAGTTTCATAGGCTAGATCTTTCAAGGACCACCTTTGACCATCAAGCTGGGATATCTCAAGGCTTACCTGGTAAGTCTCAATTGGAAATTTACCTGCCCCGACCCGCCCTTGACAACGAGGGTGTATCAATAATTGATATTTTTCCCACTGAATTCTATGAAAATTAAAGAATAATTCTGAAAATGATACTGGAACACTATAACAAAACTTCTTATGTACAGTGTTCATGATGAAAATGGGAGAGCGTCTCATAAGAAGTGGTTTGACGTATCAGTTGTGAAAATCGGTTGGGAAACAAAGAAATTACAAAAAACATATTTGTATATATATTTTTACTCAAATTCGTGTCGTTTTGAAAATTCATTTTCATCTTAACTATAATTTTTTGCATTTATATATAGCAACTTCATCAGAATAAAAATATGATCTTTTTCTCGTCTCGTTCTACTCCTTCCCTAAAAAATCTACTAAGTATTGAACATTATCCAAACCTGAAAGACACTTAATAATTATATGTTCATTAAAAAGTTTGTTATATCCATGTGTATTATAGTTATAGAATCCAGCTAAGTCTATGATAAATATTAAGATGAAAAAATCTCGATAGCGCGGCCAGTCGGAAAGGTAGATTTCAGAATTAATTTATTGATTCTGAAATTGCCATCAATCAAACTAAACGAATATAACTTTGAAATAAAGAAATGTTAAATGTTAATGATGTTCCGTTTGCTGGTGGAAGACAAACTCAAATAGTATCTGATAGACACGAGCGAATGAACCTCAAATGAAAGGAGCATACAGGGCAAACAAAAATTATTAATTCTCATTCATTGTAATTTACAGCGATTTTTTTTGTGAACATCTTAGAGAAAAACTCTTCGAATAAACGTTGTGGAACTCATGAAGCTCTATAACAAGATCTAAAGTTTGCCAATATCGATGTGAAAATGAGAGATTAAGATTTTTCAAGGCCTGCCATTTTGAAACTTCTTGACTGATTTTACCCATCTTCGAAATATTTTTCAGTTTATTTTTGTTCCATTCTGTTAAAAAATACTATCAACAATTATGACATTTTTATTATACCTAAGAGAATACAACTACTTCACGGGCACTATACCATCTACATCTGATGGATATTGTGGAAGTCCCCTTACTTGGAAAACAAAATACGGAAGTGAAAGTTTGCTTTCTTCGGATCGAGTGAAGGTTGCACTGTAATGTTTGTAAGAACACCATGGGAGCCATATAGTATGTAAGAACACCATGGCAGCCATGTATGTTTATGAGAACACCATGCTAGCATTGCTAGCCATGTATGTTTATAAGAACACTATAGTATAGTATGTATGTTTGTGTGTAAGAACACCATGGAAGCCATGTAGAAGACCATGGAAGCCATGTATCTTTGTAGGAACACCATGGGAGCCGTGTATGATTGTAAGAAAACCATGACAGCTATGTTTTTTTGGCAGACAAATTATACTCTCGGACTCATGGTAATTTTGGGCTTTGGAGACCATGATCGGTGAAGGTTTATCAATTTTTTTTAAAGTCTTGTTGCGATGACGGGAACAATAGGTAGTATTATATTGAAATCTACCTGAAATCAGTTTAAAAAAGTTACAATAACTTGCAGTTTCGGAATTAAAAAAATATCGTATTCTACAACTGAGTAATTATACACTGCTATTCGTCATGAGAATGAAATGCCAAATTTATAAGCATTACTTCTGTTCATAGCACATCGTTAGCATATCGTTTCAAGATATTGAGAAAAAGTACACCGATACTGATAAAAAAATCTAACCTGCCCGCCATCTTGTGTTTCAAAAATGATAAATTTGTAATGATTTTCAATTAACGCTGAATGAGATTCCCATGAACGGAAAATTATCAAAATTCGTTTACTGGTTTATAAAATATAAGCAATTCAAAAAATCGTGTAATATCGTCAAGTTATTCGCGCTCACTCGGTATGAATATGAAAAGGAATTATATGTTGAAAGTGAGGCTGGGGCAATACCTATCGAAACCAATGACCAGTTTTTCTTTTATTTTATGTACAGAAGTCATTGGTTCACCATTTTACGGCTTCACATTTTCGAGGTGAACAACCTTTATTTTAGTACCATGCCTGCACTGGATTCTGTAGACCACGTCGTTGATCCTCTTCTTTACCTCGTACGTTCCTTTTCGAAACGGTGTAAGTTTGAGTGATCCGCCTTTCTTCCTACGTAGATTACAGACAATCCTAGTTGCCTTCTTCGAATCCCCCTGAGTTAGTTTTCAAATCATAACGAACTTTCATCTTGTCATTGGCCAGTGTCAACCTCTTCCGAACTGTTTCATGGATTTTCAGCAGGCTCTCCCTCAGTTAATCTGCATATTCGTGTACTTCTACCTCTTGGATGCCTTGGGATCGGAAAACAGGGCAATCGAAGTTCCCTTCCTAAGATTATTCTAGCCGGTTGTATCGTGGACGCCTGCTCTGTATGTCCTCAGAAATAGTGAAAAGTGTCTATCGCAGTCCTTCTGATGTTTATTCACTATCTCGAAAACGTGCACTTCCATAGTTCGGTTGAATCGTTCATCCATGCCATCTGACTGGGGGTGAAGAGCCGTGGCTTTGGCCTTGTTCATACTCATCAGTTCGCAAACTTTCTTGAATAATTCCGACTCGAAATTTCCGTACATCGGTAATGTGAATCTCTAGAACATGTTGTCCTCGTTACGGTGGATGCTTTCTGGTCCGGAATGGTATAGGCATCCACCATTTGCTGAATTAGTCCATGACAACGAGGATGTATTTGTTGCCATCGTCCGTCACAGAAAAGGGTCCAACTACATCAATAGCAATCCGTTCAAATGGTGCACCTATATCCCATATATCATTCATTCGTATATTCAAAGTGTCTTCCTTATTTATTTTATTATATTAATTCAAATATTCCATAATTCCTTCATCAGGTTACCACACTCAACATTACATGAAATGGAAAACGACAGATTTCTAATTCATTTTATGAAAATCCTATACTTTATTGTGTCAAATATAAATACTTCTCGATATGCACTAAATCAGCTTCCTGTCGATGAAAAAAAACTAAATTTATTCTGATAACACGTTTTGGAAATTAAATGAGATGATTTCCTAGAAAATTGAATACCTACCGTAAATAAAAAATATAAGTCTATTTACATTATCATTAGCCACATATTGAGGAAACAAATACTGGCCATCAAGCACACTGTTTCAGTAGAATATATATATATATATATATATATATATATATATATATATATATATATATAAATATTAATATATATATATAAATATATATATATATATATATATATATATATATATATATATATATATAGAAGGACCATGTAGATTGCGGAATATACCATGAAATGTCACTGAAATTATTAATCTTGTGACCGAAAATTTTTTTGACGAATGATATATTTGATAGACATTCCGAAACACTCATGTGAGTCACATGAGGCGCCGCACCAGCTTTCTACATCGTCTCGACATTGGACTCTGCCTGATCTTCCCCAAAGGTTTATTGACTCCCAGATGTCCTCCTTCGTGAATTTCCTTCATGACTTCACTTAGAGTGTTCCTGGACAAAACCAATTGAGAAATTGATGACCTTCCATCAGCTGACTCCCATACCCGTTTGAGTAGTTCATTCTCTACCACCAGGGAATCCCATTCTGCCCAGATCGCCTTGAAGATTGGACCTCTGTCCGAAATATCTCTGCAGGAGGGTTTGCCAGTTCCGTCTTCTTTTCAATGTAGAAAGTCCATAATGTTTGGCTCGGTTTCCTGGTCCTGTCACATATACAGTATCGGAAAGTATTTATCTTGGGTACGGTGGTTTCATGAGAGCGTAAAGAATAGCTTGCTATATGTTGAGAGAGCATTACAATTTCTCCTCGACTCGCTCGAGGAAGGGATATTTACGTCACGACACAGAGATAGGAGAATCAGGGCGCTTCTGGCGGTCAACTCAGGACGTCAGTATCATACCAGCAGCAGTCGGGAAAATGTGCAATGAAGAAGGATTATTGACGATAATTTCACTTCAGATAATTTGAACAAATCAAACTGAATCATTGATGCAATTTAATCTGTCGGACGACAGGTAGATAAAAATATCTTAGGTGACGTGGTGGCCGCGAAAACAAAAGAAAATTCTCAAGCATAAACAAAAGCAAACGATATTTCTGTGAGACAATAAAAACAAAAAACTTATTGCTAACAGAAAAACAATTATTTCTTGAATAGAGAGAAAAAAAATATTTACAAGAAAAGATAAGCCAAATTAAATATTTTGTGTACGGAATTATTTTATTAAATGTTCGAACAAACCACCATTCTGGGCCAAACAATAGCCGAATCTATTGTACTTTCTCTGCGGTTGTGTAAATAGGCGGCATGTTTCAAAAGGTAATAATTGTCACGATCTTGTGTTTTCGCAACGACGGCTCGGCAAGCTGTGCGCTGTGTCGCATTGCCACGTGGTCAGTTAATGCGTCGGGTGGGGTAACAGGAGGGGCGCACAGCAGTGCGTCTCTCTTGTTTATGTGGTATTATCATATCATTGCGTTCCTTGTTGCTCGTGTAGATTTCTGTCTATACCTCAGATAAAATGTTTCCGATACTGTATGTGGTGGTCCAGTCGTTTTCAGAAAAAAGTCTCGATTATCGGATGCTAGCAACCCCTTCGCGGTTCCTTGTTCTCTGACTTTGATCGGGTGCTCTAGGGTGCGGTCATCTAGGCAAGACATCTGCACTATTCGTCAGTTCTAGGTGACGTTCGATACTGGTATGTCTTTTTCCTGATGAGCGGATTATCAGTAATTCTTCTAACTCTGTTGATCTAGATGTCCTTCGGAGCTTCGCTCTCACTAGCCCGCATGCTCCTTGATGTATGGGCCAATACTGTTCCTGGCGTCTGCTCGAAGACTCACTAGATGATCCGGTCCTCGTCGGTGAGTTGGAACGTGCGGATGTCCTCCAAGGTGATGACGAGCGTGATTGCAACCTCACCCTACAATCTCACTAGAAAAGTCCGCTCCTACCACATCTGAAACAGATGTTTTTTCTGGCGATCGTTACCTCGTAGATGAGTAGATAGATAGATAAGCTTTATTCTCAAGAATCAATAAAAGTCAGTAACTTCTTCCATATAGTACCTAGTAATACACTATGGATATTTATTATACCTATAAATACAATGAATTAAATGAATTACAATGATCATGTAAACATTAGGACATTCTATTTAGAAAAGTAAAAATCAACGTAATACAAAGATTATGACAAAACGACATTTTAAAACTTGATAGTTCATTGTATGATAGACTAAAATTGATATGTGAAGTATTCATTCGAACTATAGAATCATTTTCCCATCAAGAGGTGCTTAACTGATTTTCTGAATTGTTTCAGATCATTGATAACTATTATTTGGTTCGGTAAATGGTTGTGAATTTTTTTACTTCTATAAATCAGTGATGTGTTCCGTCAGAAATAGGGCAGAAAACGACAAGATATATTTTTTTTCATTATGAGTGATGAAGTTCATTAAGGTAGTTGTCGTGAAATCCACTTCCAATGAGATTTCGTTTATATCCATACCAATTTCAGTTAACATTATTACCTGCATCACATTAAATTTTTGGAATCATTTACCACACCGAAAGCAAGATATGAGGCTTCAAAGTTGCAACGTTCAACCCGTAATCCCTATAGTGAGCTACCTCAGACACCACATTTTAAGGCATAACTGAAAACCCTCCATTCAGATGTTTTTGAAAAACTAGTATATTATTAAAAGGTAAGTAATAAATTTTATAGAACAAATAAGCACGCGTAGCCATACAGTTATCTAGTGACTGCCATAAGAAGTTGCTAAATTATTGCGTATGAGAAGTGCAAGAGAGGAAAGGCGGAGAATCGTGGCAACGACTCAAGCGAGCGCTCTTGATTCAAATAAGCGAGAGCGCGAGGGGACTTGCTGTTTGGAATTGAATTGTGTTTTGGAATGCACATATTTATGAATAATAATTGTGAATAATTGCGTTAATATATAGTGATGCATTTTAAACATATTTCAATAGGAATAGATATAAAATGAAATGCAGTTTCAGCGAGTAACGGCAAACAACAGTGCATGAACTTCATTTCATTTCTACATTTGTACAACACATGTATGTATAACATAATTCGAATATTTTTAAACATAAACAAAATTGATTCAGATTTCTAACAGGCTGATAAAATATAACGTGAGAGATAAGTGCCATGTGAAGTGGAATGAATAGAAAAATCGAATTTAAACGGTTTTCTTCACATAAAGGATTCAATATAAAATTGAACCAGAGAAAGGTAGATCTCAGGTAAAAAACAACTACTTTCCTGGCAAATACCACGCAGAACGTTGAATGATATTCACCTGAAAATCCATGCATACTTCCATATAATATCAATGGACATTGAATGCAAATGTTTCTTTCTGATAAGCTCGATTATGTTTAATTTATGTCGTGTTCACCTAACAATCCGCATACCGGTTTCACGCTTCTTGGCCCTCATCAGTACGGAGTAGTCAACCAGCCAAAGGTACAAAGAACTCTGGCTGAAGTGAGACACAACGTAAACAAACCATCATCGATCTTGTAACACCTATAGGTACGCCGGAAAAGATAAACTTCAACTGGCGGTACCTAGTGACAGAAAGAAACACTCCGAAAATCTCCCACCTCGATAGGTTTCTAAATAAGAGATTCCTTCCCAGTAGGAGTGGCAAGCCCGTCTAGCATATAGTGAGAGATAAGTGCCATGTGAAGTGGAATGAATAGAAAAATCGAATTTAAACGGTTTTCTTCACATAAAGGATTCAATATAAAATTGAACCAGAGAAAGGTAGATCTCAGGTGAAAAACAACTACTTTCCTGGCAAATACCACGCAGAACGTTGAATGATATTCACCTGAAAATCCATGCATACTTCCATATAATATCAATGGACATTGAATGCAAATGTTTCTTTCTGATAAGCTCGATTATGTTTAATTTATGTCGTGTTCACCTAACAATCCGCATACCGGTTTCAGGCTTCTTGGCCCTCATCAGTACGGAGTAGTCAACCAGCCAAAGGTACAAAGAACTCTGGCTGAAGTGAGACACAACGTAAACAAACCATCATCGATCTTGTTCTGGTTCAATTTTATATTGAATCCTTTATGTGAAGAAAACCGTTTAAATTCGATTTTTCTAAAATATAACGTATTATTCTACAAAAAATGTAAACAACAATCAATGTAATATTATCTATTCTTCTAACTATCATATTAAATAATCACTTGATTGAATAAACATTTATTTTAAATCATCAATGATTTTATTGAATGCTTTTTTATTTTAGTAACTCTATGTTTTCTATTCTCCAATTTTCAGTTAGGTGATTATTCACAGCTTCTTCTCCTTCATCGTGATACATTTGTTTCAGAAAATCGTATGTTATA
>JAFIRS010005257.1:0-61547 GCA_018342105.1 Gonioctena quinquepunctata
AAAACAAACTCGTAATTCACCCGGGCATCGACCCGTCTAGACACCATAACGCACCAGCGATCGTAAATACCTGTCATTCAGTAAAATATTATCCAATTATAACATAAGATAAGCCAGAACGGGTTAGAAAAACAAGTCCTCTATCAGTTTTACGACTTCACAATAACCTAAGCTCCGCCTACTAGCCCCCGTGCGGACGACACTATAAAAGCGTGAGCTTCATGTCAATATTCAATTCATTCAATTCGGTTCGTTGTTATACAGTGAAATAAAGAGCATGTAACCTCAAAGTAAGGTTAGAATGCAAGTTAGTCCAAAGCAGTACCTCATTCAGTAATCACTTATATAATACGAAAATATTTCGGAGAACATGTCATTCTCAAAAGTGCGGTATAAAATGTAGTAAAATTCAGCCAACATAGAAACTCAGCCGATGCAAATCAAGTATTGAAGCTCCTAGTAAAAACACGAGTGAACAGTATAGTTTCCACAAATTGTAAAAGCTTCCAGAATAGAGATAATAACGGGATTCCGCAATTTCAATGGTTCTCGATCACCTAGAAAAACTTTATCTGTATACGAATATACCGGACGAATTAATTAGACTAACCGATTGACGCGGGAGAAAACGAACTGATAATAATAACTTCTAATCTAATGGCCGTTTAAAACTACTCCAGTGAATAAGTGTTAAACAGGGTGAGTCTCATGTTTGTATTTCTGTATTTATGTTTATGGCAAAAACCACCCCATTAAAATGTGTATGTGTCTATAAAGTATCTCAATAGTTTCAAGATTACAAAGATCTCAAAGAGAGAATTATTGTTAGTCGTTTGCAGCACTTGATTGCAAGATTTCTTTTAGTAAAATTATTTCTATTGTGAAGATCATTGCAGAATTATTGCCAATACGCTAAATTAGTTGCATTGTATGAATATGGTTGCCTATCATTCGTCCATAGACGATTGAGAGAATTGTGTCAGTTTTTTTTAAATATATATATATACATTTTTAACATTTTATGAGTGCATTATTATTTTATCAAATCAGTGTTTCTTTCGAATCTTTCTGAACGGTAGTACTTCCTGAATAAACAGCCCATGTTCCGGTATCTAAGAGAAATGAAATCAGATCTGAGCCGCTCCAGACCGAGTTTCAGTATCGACCTTCTTCAGACAGTCGATTGCTCTTAATACCGTTTTTCCAACCTAACGAATAACGTCTGGTATTACAGGTGTGGTGGGTTAAATCACAACACCCCGTAGTCCAGTCGTCAACAATTGGTAGTCAGGTGTGTGGTTTTCCCAACACCCCCTGTAGCCCAGTGTTCAACAGTCGAAAGCGCTCTGCTACGGTTTTAAAAATAAAAATATACTCCAAAATGGAATAGAACGCGATCTATGTTGGCCACCTTCTGTATAATATGTTCCTAAGGTTCCAAGTCATATGTCACTCTTGTCATTGTCAATGACAACATCCGTTTCCTTCGTCACTTCAATATTGACTTTCATGAAACCGTTTAGAATTCAATTTTGAAATAATGGATTACATCAATTTATAACACTTGCGTGTTTTTTAAGAAATGTTATTATTCATTTATGTTATATGTACTTTAGGTTTTACCTATTTTATACAAACTGGAAACTGTTTTGATGGACTTCTTGTAAACCTGACGAGTAAGTAACCTGAAAATCTTTATCTTTCAAAATGTCAAAATATTTTATTAACAATTCCATTACGTATTACTTACTTAGGTAAGCACTTAATTTCTTTCAAACCTACTATTTCATTACGTGCACACAGCTCCAAAAAACTTCAATATCTTTTGAGATGCCACTGGAATTTCAAATGTTATTCTCATTATATTTGAAGAAGCCCCCTGTTAACGCAAATGAGCATGGCAAGTTTTATCAAAATCAGCCAAAAGGTTTCAGAGTAATTAATACCTTTTTTTTAACTTTGACACCCTGTATTTCGAAAACGAAGCTATAATGGACTTATAAAGAAAAATATTCCTGTAAAACCGATCCTGAACGTTTTTATGCTATCAATTATACTTTAACTCGCCACTAGATGGCGCTGCAGCGCAACAACTTCTACGCCGTTCAACCGATCGCCACGAAAATTGGTACGCTCAATTTAATATTCATGTAACAGGGTGTGTCACAGTGTGCTTGAATCACCTAATTTACTGAATTCACTAGAGAGAAGGCATTCATGAAAATATTCAAATGATTTAATAAAACTGAGCTTACTATTCCTGAACTTCATTTATGGAAATCTTTTATTCATCAAAAGCAATGACAATTCTACAACTTCAACTTTCAAGTAGTAAAAGTACTAAATACTGAAAGTGTATGGGTCGATCTACCTCTTTCGCGCATATCGTGAAAGAATTTCGATATTTTGATGTGGAGTTTTCAACATTTTTCCGATAAGTCTGTTAATGAATTCATCCCAAGGAACAATGAAGTGGCAGGTAACTGCAGCAATTTTGAATTTCTTTTCAATTTCACTTCATCAACACCAGTATTTGTTCGTAAATATTTTATATTTAATGTTCACCCCTATTTTTTGTAGCAGTGTTGATTTATATCAATTTATATTTCGATGTGACTTCTAACAAATTTGATTTTTTTTCCGTCTTCTGATGCTCGCAGAGAGATATGGAAAAACTCATTGATTCACACATGTAAATGAGGTTCTGTTGTTTTAATTCTTCAATGACTGACTGTTACCTTGGAATAAGTTAATTTTTCCATATATCTGGGCCATAAATGGAAGAGGTCGAGTAGAACTCTACAATACTCGAGCTTCGTTAAGTCCAAAGAGTTTTGAGTACGGCAGCCCCCTGGCCTTTATTTGTATCATGGTCCTTGTCCAATTCATAGTGATCAAATTAGATCAGAGTGATCATTCTTACAACAGAAGTACATCCCCAGTACATCCCAGAGACGCCCTTCATATGCTGCTAAGACTTCCCTGGGATATCTTTTGTCGCATGATCAAAGTAGAAAATCCTAGGGACATCCCTGTGATATATGAGGTACATCCCATGGACGTCCTCGAATGCCCTTTACTTTCAATCCATCAATTCAAATAATTTCATGGGAAATCCGGAGAAAAAATTCAAGCCAAAGATTCGCAACACAAAACGAGAATAATTCAGAAATTGATATGTTATATTATGTTAAAACATGATAAATGAAAAAAAGACAAAAAAAACTTTCCATATATAAATTCATATGATGAATAAACAAAAGAAGACTGGGCGAATCAGTTGAAAATTGTACACATATTACGGTGTTGCATTTGTTGCAGGCCATGCATTATATCTTTTTATCTGCGGCTTCTCTCCTTGGTCCTCCTGAAAAACTTCTGCAAAGTATTATTGCTGCATGTATTATGTTGTGTTTCAATGCCCATTCAGTTAACTTTTAATTTATATTAAAAAAAAATAAAAAAATTTCATGAAAGTTCTCAAAGGGATAATTTTGAACTATGCCTTTTTTGATGTAGGGATATATTCTCCAAGGGAAGAACAATTAGAGACATTTTCAGTACTTGAATCACATTGTTCAACTTCAGGAATTTTATCTGAACTTGTATAAAGTAATATTATATGATTATCATCATTTACAGCCAATAATCGACTAGTAGAAGGCCCACTACAAACCTCTCAAGATTCCTTATTTTCTCTTCCAAGTTCTCCTGCCCTTTTATATTTACTCAGTGTATTTTTTCTATCAAGGCTTGAGGATACCTTCCTCATACGAACCATTTTATCAATGTGTACCTATAATAGATTAATGAATATACTATAAATATAATATTCAGAATCGATTAACCATATCATTGGAACAATCAAGTCTTTGATTCAAAAGATTACATTCAATATTTTGATGATTGTTTCACCCACCTTGATCTGAACTTATTATTCCAATCTTTCAACTATGATATAACAACACTATAACTGATAAAATGTTTCAAATGCTCACAAAAATCGTGAAACACAGTAAGGATGCCGCTAATTTTTTTACATCGATCAAAGGAAAGTTAGAAACTTGCACATTATGCAAAGTGAGGTTAACATTGTTGACAGATCACCAAAGAATTCAAACAATGTTGCCAAAGCCAAACAGGACAAAACCACAGAAATCGAAATGCAATTGTGTTTGGGATTTGTGGGATTTGTGTATAATTTGTATTATTCTTGATAATTTCGATTAAGGGTACATTATGCATGAATAATTTTCTGCTTGCGAAATGGTCACTTTCAAAAATTTCGGGAATATATTTCCATTTTTTTCATAATTATTTTCCCGAAGAAAAACAAAAATTTCCAAAATAAAATATCAACTTTGAATTTTCAATGGACATTTTGATGAGTTTCGACGATTCTTATATATGATAATGGATATCAGAAATACCAGGAACATGAATGAGACAACCTATGGATATATCAGATGGGATATCCTCTGTCCCAATCATGTACTTGTATCGCGGTACAGAAGAAGGACATACCTAGGACATCCCTGTGTTGTAAGAGCATATATTTCTGTATTTTTCCACCTTTGAAAAACTAGAAAGTAATCTCTTCATGCCTGTTGTAATAACACGAATTGACTTGTTTTTCAGATGGACGAGATGCAGCAGTTATGTGTGCCCAATAAAGTAATTGGAAAGGACATACATGGAAAATCTCAAACGACCAAGTTTACCATACGTGATTCGCAGTAACCATTTTTGTATATAGGCAAAACCGTCCAAGAAGTAGAGGACCGGATGAACTTCCTGCAGTCCAAGAAGTCGGCGATTCACCATTTAATTTTCGACATTGGAGAAAATATCACAAAAATTTAAGAAATCCACACTTACTTTGATGGAATAAAATAGGAATTGTTCAATATGATGAGGCAGTGGATATCTGTGTTAAAATAATATATATTTTCGATTCGAATTTTCTAAAGAAATGTGTTATGTTTTGTTTCTTTATAGAAAAAAAAATCTATTAAAAAAATTAAACAACTCTTACTCAAAAATACATATTCTGTGTGAATATCTGAAGAAAATTCGAAGTATTCCTGAATGAAGATAGAGGGAGATCTATATCAACCATATGAAATAAACTATTTTATAGGAAAAACTTTTTTTTTTCAAAATAAAATTTAATTCTTGATTCAAGCGAAGGGATCATAGATCTATTTGAAATAAACAGATCATCCTGTTGATATGAAAAATGAATTGATTTCTCTTTGCACAATTCTAGAAATCAAAATATTCTTGACTAAAAATATATTTCATAGCTGGGATGCGAAACTGGGAATTCCTCTTCGAAAATGAATAAGTGTTGTCCCCGATATTTTTATACGAAATTCAGTGCATTATTTTTGAATATTGGGTGCTCTAATTTGTTATTATTAGTCATCATAGTCCAAGGAAAATTCAAAACCACAGTAAGGGAGAGAATGCAAACGGCCCCAAATCTGGCCAGTACATGTATAAATGAAGAGGCTTTCGAATATTAGCACCTATGAATCAATCATAGTAGCTTTTACCCGAAAAAGGAATCTAGAGGGCCTTGGACCTCTAACTCTTCAAGGGACCAACATCCGGCTGTTGGGGGAAATTGAATATATCGGGGTAATCCTAGACTCCAAATCAACATAGAACCAACAACTGGCAGAAGTAAAGAAGGAAGCAGGAAGCCCAACGACCACACGGAAAAACATGGGGACTAAGTCTCAAAATGGTATAATTGACATACAATACTGTGGTGAAACCCATAATCATCTACGCATCTCTAGTATAGTGGACAAAGATCACCCAAAAAAGCCGCGGCAAGGTACAAAGACTTGCCCGCCTCAGCATAACGGGGGCTATGGAAACATTACCAACAGCAGTCATGGAAGCACTACTGGACCTTCCACCGATTGACATACCAATCATAAGGAAGGCAAGAATGGGATTTCTCAGGCTGAAAAAGCAACAGATCGGATCACAACAAGATAAAGGAAATAGTGGGAGGCAACATTTTTGAAATTAAACTATGGATCACACAACTCCTAGATACTCCTTTGACACAAACTTCGAGGTGATCATACAAGATTAAAGGGAATGGACAGATGACACCATCAAAAGTAGAACCTGTAGTTATGATCTAGTACACAGACGAAACCAAGACCAGGGAAGGAACTGGTGCTGGTATATATAGTATTCTAAACGGAAATATATGCAATATTGCAATGCGTGAGAAAAAACAACATAAGGAAAGTGCGCAACGCACGGATCATTATATGCATATACAGCCAGGGCTCACGGAAGGCTCTCACGAACCCAAAATGACTTCAAGACTGGTATGGGAATGACAAGACGAACTCAGTGCCCTCGCAGAACACAACAAAATAACTTTGATGCGGGTTTCAGGACCCTGTGGCATCGAGGGGAAACGAAAAAGCTGATGAACCAGATAGTAAGGACTCACCAACTCCATATATTGGCCCAGAGCTTGCACTCAGAGTGACAAAATCGGCCATGTGAGGCTGCATACGGGTCCTTGTCAAACGTAAACAAAGAGAGCGCACCATGGGAGAATATATATTATAGATCCGTCGAAACGAAGAAGTGAAGAACTACTCAAGATGAGTGGGAACCAAGTCAGAACAATGAAGGGCCCTCTCACTGGTCCCAGCCCAATGAGAGAACACCCGCATAAAATGGGGCAGAACAACGGAGAACTTTCCTGCAAACAATTTGGCAAATGGACAGAAACGGCCAAACATATATTGTCAGAATGCTAGGCACTGGACCGCAAAAACTAGAGAATATTTGGAGAGTCACGGAGTGGTTGCTTTAAAACAAAAACCGGTAGGCACAAGAAGCTCAAGAGGCTGTGGTGCCACTGGCGACGAGACGAGCATCCGAAGAAAAAAATCAGGTAAAAAATATACAGGATTATCCTGCAGAACGTGGTTGTCAATGCTAACCACTAGGAACTAACTAACTGGTCGACACGCTATCAATTCGGCATCATTAATGTCACTGAATACGACCAAAAATCGTTGCAATCTATTAGCAGAGTGAACATGATGCGTAGGCAACACATTGAAAGTACAGTGGTTACCACGTAAAACCAGTGAAAAAATTTGAGAGGGGATATCAGTAGTGTGATTTTCACTGATATTCAGTAGTCTTCAAAGGGTAAGTCGCGTGTATATAAATTTCACTTCAAAAAATGTGTGTGCCATTCCTTTGAAAATTTGAATTGCAGTAAGTTTGATGAATGGTAGCCATTGAACTGTGATGTTCCAATTACCATAAAGGATCATCAAAAAGTTATGGTGGCGATATACCCCTGTGTGTACAATTGGTGGGGTTGACTGCCATCGAAACATAGTTCCAAACCGAAGAATGTATTTTTTGGATTATGGTGATTCGATAATACATGATTAATTTGGATTTGAACTGAAAAAATTCAATCTACGTCGAAGTGACTGGAGAATCGTCAGTCCAAGCAATAATTCTTTGGAGACAAACACGCTCTTGATACATTGGGAGCACTGATTATGTTTTTTCCATTCCATATCTCTATTCATAGTTATTTCTCAGGACATCTTGTTGATCATTTTGTCGTGCATGTAGCAGTATGAAGACAAAAATTTACGAGATGTATATGGAAGTGATGTAGCTCAGTGAGGAGGTGTATGTGCAGAATTTTTTTCATATATAGTTCCTTCTTTGCATATCTGCGGGGTAGAGAGCTCATTTTGTGACTTGTGTCGTTTGATGATTTTTTTTTGTGTTATCGCAGTTTTCAGTAATCACAATGGGGGTATTGAGAATTTGATTCGAATTTCTGATATTTTGTCTGTTATTCTGAGAATTTGGGCATTTTTCATATTCATAATTTCTTTCATATTACGTTTTCCTTTCCGTTTTCTCGTAAGCTGGAATTTTTGTGTTCCCAAAATTGTTTTATGATTTTGGAAATACCCTTATTACCACGATATCTTCATATTGTATAGAGGATCTGAAGAATGTCGGTAGAATTTTGTTTTTTTAAGTCAATTCTTATTTCAGGTAGAGAGAATTGAACAGTGCGATAATTTCATTAAGATTTTTTTTTCCTGAAAAATGCAACAATGACATATATCTTGAAAAATGGTTGTTTGATGAAGGAAATCTTATTATTGGGAGAAAAATAGGTGTACGTGTGGGATTTATGTTTGTGATTTATTTTTCTAGTGATGAAGAAATATGGTTTTGGAGAATTTTTTATTTTATGCTTATTATGTTTTTGATTGACTTGTTTGGAATGTTCGTGTAGAGTGATTGAGCATCTTTAAATGGGGAAATGTGATTCTGTGGATTACCGACGCTTTTGATGAATTTTCTGAAAATAAATGTCACCTCAATATAGTATACGTTCTCACCTATGATATTAAAAATAATGTCTGTTGGAAATATTGACATATTGTACATAGAGTCAACTACCAGATACTGTAGGTCTCAATGAAATGCCTTTTCATGCAGCTCTGGTGGACCGTAAAATTTAGGGGGCATTGCGTTTTGTATCATCCAATTTTGTCCGGTTGTTTCTGAAATTATTTCTTTTTCTTTACGTTTTTTGACGAGTTTGTGATTTTTTTTTCCTCCAATTTATTGGGGGGGTTGGTTTTCAATGTTATCTCCTCAGCTGTGTCTTCACTAATTGATCCATTCTTTACTCAAACATTATCAACTTTCCATGCACGACCCAATTATCAACAAAGTTTCTTGAGAAAAATTATGAACACAACTATGAAGCAATAAATAATGGAATATGAATATATTTAATACAGCCAGGGTATGAATCAGTCTGTTATATTGGGAGTAAATGAAAAATACTCACTCAAAAAATGTCCCAGCTAGAAAAAAGACAAAACGTTCCAGTTATTGAATTCAAATTTTGAATATATTAATTCCAAATCCAAATCCAAAAAAAAAGCTCCTTCGAATGTACAACAGGATTCAGGAACCACAATATCCAGAAATACAAACAAAGGTGAGAAACAACAGTCCTTCGAGTAGGAGTAGGAGACCTCAGAGAGCACCAGTGTCAAGACCTGGGGAGTAGGCAGATTGAGACCCGTCGTCAAGTAACAAAATCCTAAGTGAGAACCTTTTTTTATATATTATATATATATATATATATATATATATATATATATATATATATATATATATATATATATATATATATATATATATATATATATATATATATATAGTGGTGGAAATTTAATGGATATAGCCCTCGAAGAAAAGTGTTGACAGCGAGGCTATTCATACTCAATCAAATCAGAGCAGAAAAAAAAGTTGGTTGATGGTATAGTTATTCTAATCCCAACTGGAACAGCAATAAAAATAACAACACTACAAGGAGTGTTCATATGCACTGCCCGGCAAATGGGAAATTTATATACTACCAGTGTTTTTACTTTCAAAGCGTTCCTGGTACAATCATAGAAAAGTTCAGTCGTGTGGAAGAGAATTCCTTCTCGAAACTTTTTATGTCGGTCCAATTGGGATTAGAAATACTATACATACAATTACGGATAAGACTGTCATTATTAAAATATTATATCTACCTCTGTACATTTACAATGACTTTGTTCTGAGTAAACCAATTTATTTTATATTTTTTGTTTGTTTTTTCATTCATGTGTCGTCCATTTGTTGTATTACCTAATTATGCACTTTCACTTCTATCAGAGTGACCTGCTATAAATGTATCATGACATGTGAACGTAGTCAATACATTTCTCTTCTCTCTTTCTCCCCTCTATACAGGGTGTCCCTGGACTTCCTCTTTTTCTCTCGGGAATGTATAGATGGGGTCAAAATGTCACCAGTACTTCATATATCTTTTGTTCCTAAAAGCCTTCGTTACCAAGTTACGGGCCCTCAAAGTTACAAAATAAAAAATGTTTTTCTTCGATAACTTTCAAAGTGAATATTCAAAATCATCTAAATTTTGGTGATTGACTAAACGAATGAATTCCTTCGATGGGCTTTCATGCAGGAGTCAGTTAGTTTGCTACAAAGTCAGGAACGGACTACCCCCGATGGTCCACACCCCAAAACATTGAAATGACAGATACGTTTTCGATGGTTTTCAACAAAATAAGGTTACGTACACAATTTGGGCAACGATTCTTAATAAAAATGCAGTTTAACTCGATCAAACCCGATCGTCCACCATCATTTGAAATGGAAAATTTTCACAGTAGAAATACTAATGCTAACGTTAATTCAACAACATTAATAACAGGGATAATACAAAATATGCTAAAATAAAGTCGTAAACAAAATGGTACCAAGTTGAAAGTTTCATTCACAATATGCATATTCTTTCAAATGAAATATCAAGTTATGTAGATACGTAGTGTTTTTGAACTAACAAGCTACTCCACTTTGAAATATCGAATTCAGTCCATATTTTGTATGTATGCGTGGAATAAGCACGTTTCGTGTTGTATTATCTGAATCTCATGAAACTCAACATTTGGATGTTGCAAATTCGTATTCACAGCTTGAATGTTGAGGAGTTTCACTGATAAGTATAATTTCATGGGAGAAAATCTTCAACCCGAAGATAAATTTAGCTGAAAAAACGCACATCGGAAGACATAACTAATTAAAAGCAAACTAATAAACTACAAAAACGGCTGCACATGAATAGGTGAAAAATATCTGGTGAATAATTTTATGTTGCATTTCTTCCACAGATGTTGACAAAAACACCTGGTGGAAAGAAATGAAATCAGTGTGGATAAAAAATTACAACAGGAATGCGATCTTGTTTTGTTGAGTGGTGCGTTGTCATTGTATTGTCAATATTCTAATAGGACAATTTGAATTGTTTTGATATGGCCGAACAGTTTACATTCAACGAATATGCAGATGTGCATGCATTCTATGGACGAGCATTTGGTAATGCTGCAGAAGACCGTCGTCTGTATGCCGAGCATTTTCCCAATCGAACGTTATCGGCAAGAGAAACGTTCGAGCGTGTCGATCGCAGCTGGATGGATGATTAATTTGAGCCTGTTGTTTTATTTCGATATTATTGTAGGTTCAGTTTTGCCAAAACGAGTTGGTGAGGGCGCTCCTAGGGCTGTGCGTACCGCTGTATTGGAGAAAAATATTCTGGAAGCTGTCGCTGATGATCCTTTTATGAGCATCAGAAACCTATCAGAACAGTTCCATACATCCAAGTCCACTATTCATAGAATAATTAGGGAACAACTGCTTCACCCATATTACATCCAGAAGGTACATGCCATGACACCTGAAGATTTTGCAGCCAATTGGTTCCTGGATAAGAAAAGAGAGGATATGACTTTCATTACTCGAGTTTTATTCACTGATGAAGCAGGTTTCAGTAGAGATGGAGTAATCAACTCTCATAAACTCCACATATGGGCCGAAGAAAATTCCCATGGGATATTGCAAACCAAACACCAACGGAAATTCAACGTGAATGTTTGGGCAGGTATCATAGGAAACCATCTTATGGGACTATCCGTTCTACATGACTGATTGAATGGAGAAAGTTATTTGGAGTTCATTCAGAATGATTTGAATGGACTTTTGGAACATGTTCCATTGCAAACCCAAAGAGATATGTGGTTTATGCATGATGGCGCTCCTTCACATTTTAGTTCGATTGTGCGGGACCATCTGAACCAGATTTCCCCCAATAGATGGATTGGTGGAGTTGGGCTATATTCATGGCCACCGCAGTCTCCGGATTTTAATCCATTGGATTTCTTTCGGTGAAGGCATCTGAAAAGCCTCGTTTATGCTACATCTATTCACGCCAGAGATGCCTTGTTGAATAGAATTACATGACATTGTGAAACGAAACGACCCTGGCATGCTATTTCAAGTGCAGAGAGGGTGTTTGCGCCGACTAAGAAAATGTATTGGGAGAGATCATATTGAGCAGTTTTTGTAGCGGATTTTGCATTTCTGTTTGCTCTTGAGGCTTGCGATTGATTATTTACACCATGAGTTTTGTAAGGTAAACGTGTTTGCATGATAAAAATTCGTTATGAACACTGTACCTATCATTTCTATTTTCATTACAAATTAATCTTTTCGAATAATGGTAGACATCTCAGGTTGGATGTCGTCGAACAAAAATGCATTTTTATCAAAAATCATTACTCCGATCAATTTTCCACACGAGGAGTTTCATTCAGGAAATTATATATATATATATATATATATATATATATATATATATATATATATATATATATATATATATATTTTCTTTAGTTTCTTGACCACATATATTTTTTCTTCAATTTCTCGGAATAAAGGTCTGATTCAGTCAATTCATATAATTTTTCTTAATGACGTTTCGACATGGTATTTGTCATCATCAGGTTGAAACACTGAAATTAAAACTATGGAGTTTGAGTCATATTTAACTTAACACAATATTGAAATGTATGCACTAAAATAATTCTTGAAAAACATATGGTTCGAAATATAACACGTTATTTAACTCAATATAAAAATATTTGTACCATTTATGAGTATTCACTTTTTCATGCATTTTTACCCTCTCCATAAGTAGGTACATGGGATTGTTTATATTGAGTTCTAATATATGAGCCGGAATGTATTTTTTTTTTGGCAACATGTAAAGATCAGTTTTTATTATTATTACTTTAAACAAAGTAAAAAGAGGTTGGAAAAATCGAATTAAACGGTTTTCTTCACATGAAGGATTCAATATAAAAAAAGAGGTTGTTATAAATCTTGCTTAAGTTTTTCATATCATTTCTATTGTTAATGCTATTGGGTTTTTTTTTTACATATATCATTTCAAGGAATGTTCTTACTCTTGATTCCTTTCTTTGGTCAAAATTTCAACGTTGTTAGTGTCAAACTTATGTTGATTTACTGTTTCGTGTTTTGATAAGGCTGTAATGTCGGTTTATGAGTATTTGTTTGAGTACTCGTTTCTGCAAATATTGTTTTGTTTGACCTATATAGGTACTTTGAGAGTCTTTACATGGTATTCTATATACTGTATGAGTTTGTTTGTTTTTTGGTATTTCTGGTTTTAATTTTGAATGAATGGTTTTGTTCGTATCTTTCAGTCGATGTGCAATAGGTATGTTGTGTTTTTTCATTGTTTTATTAATTTTATTCGATAGTTTGTCTATGTATGGTGAAGGTATGTATGTTGTTGTTTTCTTTACTTCATTATCATTTTTATTGTAGATCGCATGTACTCGTTTTTTTATTGTTTTTTCTGCAAAGTGGCTGGGGTAATTATTTTCTTTCAATATATTCTTGATTATGTCTATATTATTTTTCCTGAATTTTGGGTGAGCAAGCTTCAGGTCAGTTAAATTTTGAATAACATTTTTTTTGTAACTAAGGGGTGCGTTCGACAAATAGTTAGTGTAACGATTTGATGCATTTGGTTTAATAAACGAGTTTGTGAACATTTTTCCAGTATTGTCGTGTATTATTGTTGTGTCGAGAAAGTTTATTTGTTTTTCTATTTCTTTTTTTATTGTAAATTTCAATCTAGGATGATATTCATTAAATTTTTCCGGAATTTCATCAACTTTGTCAGTAGGGATACAGGTTAAACAATCGTCTATATATCGTTTGAAGAATATTGGTTTGAAAGTTAGTGATTTGATGATCTTTTCTTCAACATACTCCATAACCAGATTTGCTTCTGTTGCAGCAATTGGAGATCCCATTGCCATTCCGAATATTTGTGAGTAGTATTCATTTTCATATTGAAAGTATGTTGAGCTTAAACATAGTTCAATTCCTTTCAAAAACTCTTTTAAGGTTAGTGTTGTGTGATTTTGTATTTCATGCCATTTTTCTCTCAGGATATCTATCGCTAATTTTGTATCTATATTTGTGTATTAAGAAACTATATCCAGAGAGATTATTATGTGATTTTGTGGAACTGTTATATTGCGGATAAATTCCACAAATTCCCTGGAGTTTTTCACATGGTAATAATTTTTTTCAATAAGATTTGAAAGAATTTCTGAGAGGAAGTTTGATGAATTGTAAGTGGCAGATTGAATATTGCTGACAATAGGGCGAAGGGGAGTTCCAGTTTTGTGTAATTTGGGCAACCCGTATATTGTTGGAGGTTGGGCGTTGTGCATATTGAGTTTGTTATTGTTACCTACTTATGAAGAGGGTAAGAATGCATGAAAGATAAACAAACCATTCTCGATAACTTCGACGCAGGTCACACTCCCACAATAACGTTTGTACGATGCGAACGCAAAACTCAAATAAAATAATTTGTAAGTGAATACTCATAAATGTTACGAATATTTTCATATTGAGTTAAATAACGTGTTATATTTCGAACCATTTGTTTTTCAAGAATTATTTTAGTGCATACATTTCAATATTGTGTTAAGTTAAATATGTCTCAAACTCCATATTTTTAACTTTAGTGTTTCAACCTGATGATGACAAATACAATGTCGAAACGTCGTTGAGAAAAATTATATTAATTGACTGAATCAGACCTTTATTCCGAGAAATTGAAGAAAATATATATGTGGTCAAGAAACTAAAGAAAAAAAATATTCGGCTGGGAACTAGATACTGCCAAAAAATGGATGGAGATTTCACAACGATGGAAAATAGAAAAGGAAGGAACAACACCAAATTGCTGAAAGATTACTCAAACACAAACAAGATAATTGGAGCAGGGAAGAATAGAAGAATATTTCCGGTAAGATGTAAAGATCATAAACTAATACCAAATTTTTAAAAATAAATGATAAATTCAAATTCATGCATGGAGAATTTCAACAAAAATATGAGCATATTTTAAGAATTTTCTACAATAAACTCATCCAAATTTGCATCAATGAATTCTATAGAAACATTTCGAATTATAATAGAAACATTGAACATATCAAATATAAATTATCACAAAACGTTTGTCCTGATATACTGAATAGTTTTTTTGATAATCAACAACTATATCATGAACGATTTTTCCAAACACTGAGAGAAAAACAGAAGAAAAAAATTGAAAACTTACAAACAAAAAATAAATCTTCTCAAAAATAGAACTAAATAAAAATTGGATAGAAAACCTAACTGACACAAATATTTCTGAAAACATTTTATATACCTTGAGTGTTGGTCAAAATTTCAACTTCGAAAATAGGGAAATCCCTACAGATTCGATAATTGCAAATTTAGAATCGGAATTACCATAAAAAAAAATCAGAATGAACTGAGACACAAAATCAATAACATCATTACCAACTTCAAAACCAGTTTTGAAAAACGAACAAAAAATTCAAAAAATATCTTTAACAAACTTTTAATAAAGACTGAAACTTTTTTAAAGGAAAATACCGAATTACTTATACTCAGGGCTGATAAAACTAACGAAACAGTAATTATGCAAATATCTGAATACAAAGAAAAACTAGAAAATTTGCTAATGGATAAAACCACATATAAAAAAGAGAGATTCAACCCCACAGAAAAACTTCAAGCGGAAGTTAATAAATTAGTAAATAATTGGTTCTCGTCAACTCTTATAGATCAGGTAACAAAAAACATACTCATTATACACAACGTCCAACCTCCAACAAAATACGGGTTGCCCAAATTACACAAAACTGGAATTCCCCTTCGCCCTATTGTTAGCAATATTCAATCTGCCACTTACAATTTATCAAAATTCCCCTCAGAAATTCTTCTTCTTCTATGTGCCAAACTCCTGGAAATTTGTGGAATTTATCCGCGATATAACAGTACCACAAAATCACATAATAATCTCTCTGGATATAGTTTCTTTATATACAAATATAGATACAAAATTAGCGATAGATATCATAAGAGAAAAATGGAATGACATACAAAATCACACAACACTAACCTTAGAAGAGTTTTTAAAAGGAATTGAACTATGCTTAACCTCAACATACTTTCAATATGAAAATGAATACTACTCACAAATATTCGGAATGGCAATGGGATCTCCAATTGCTGCAACAGTAGCAAATATGGTTATGGAGTATGTCGAAGAAAAGATCATCAAATCACTAACTTTCAAACCAATATTCTTCAAACGATATGTAGACGATTGTTTAACCTGTATCCCTACTGACAAAGTTGATGAAATTCTGGAAAAATTCAATAAATATCATCCCAGTTCGAAATTTACAATAGAAAAAGAAATAGAAAAACAAATAAACTTTCTCGTCACAACAATAATACACGACAATACTGGAAAAACTTTCACAAACTGGTTTATTAAACCAAATGCATCAAATCGTTACACGAACTATTTGTCAAACGCACCCCCCAGTTACAAAAAAAATGTTATTCAAAATTTAACTGACAGAGCTATAAAGGAAAATTCAGGAAAAATTAATATAGAAATAATCAAGAATATATTGAAAGAAAATAATTACCCCAGCCACTTTGCAGAAAAAACAATAAAAAAACGAATACATGCGATCTACAATAAAAATGATAATGAAGTATAGAAAACAACAACATACATACCTTTACCATACATAGAAAACTACGAAAAAATTAAAAAAAGGAAAAAATTAAAACCAGAAATACCAAAAAACAAACAAACTCATACAGTATATAGAATACCATGTAAAGACTGTCAAAGTACCTATATAGGTCAAACGAAACAATATTTGCAGAAACGTGTACAAGCCCACAAATACTCAAAAATCGACATTACAGCTTCATCAAAACAAGAAAAAGAAAATAAACATAAGTTTGACACTAACAACGTTGAAATTTTGACCAAAGAAAGGAATCCAAGAGTAAGAACATCCCTTGAAATGATACATATAAATAAAAAACCCAATAGCATTAACGATAGAAATGATATAAAAAACTCAAGCCAGATTTATAACAACCTCTTTTAACTTTGTTTATAGTAATAATAATAAAAACTGATCTTTACGTGCTGCCAAAAAAAAAATACAGTTCGGCTCATATATTAAAACTCAATATAAACAATCCCATGTACCTACTTATGAAGAGGGTAAAAATGCATGAAAGATAAACAAATATTTAATTGAAAATGTTCCCCTTTTCAACATGAACAAACCATTCCCGATAACTTCGACGCAGGTCACACTCCCACAATAACGTTCGTACGATGCGAACGCAAAACTCAAATAAAATAATTTGTAAGTGAATACTCATAAATGTTACAAATATTTTTATATTGAGTTGAATAACGTGTTATATTTCGAACCATATGTTTTTCAAGAATTATTTTAGTGCATACATTTCCATATTGTGTTAAAAAACTCCATATTTTTAATTTCAGTGTTTCAACCTGATGATGACAAATACCATGTCGAAACGTCGTTACGAAAAATTATATGAATTGACTGAATCATACCTTTATTCCGAGAAATATAAGCAAAAATATATATATATATATATATATATATATGTATGTATATATATGTATATAAATATATATATATATATATATATATATATATATATATATATATATAGTGGTAGAAATTTAATGGACATAGCCTTCGAAGGGAAGTGTTGACCGTAGACACGTGTTTCGGGCCTTCGGCCCACATCAGTACGGTGAAGAAGTGCAAGGATGAACAACCCTTGGCAGTAAATGACTAATCAACGGAGTCATCAGAAGCCAGTCGCACGTTTGTAGTTTCGGTTAGCAGACCCTGCATTCCAGGAAAAACAACCAACGTCATCACGGAGGCAGCTATAGCTACCTGCGAGACCTCCGAGTCCAGGATTAAAGGGAGGAATATCGAGGGGACAGTTGAAAACAAAATGGAAGGAATTTAATGGAGGTAGCCCTCAGAGAGAAGTGTCAACCGTAAAGACGTGTTTCGAGCTTTCGGCCCTCAAGAGTACGGTGGAGAAGTGCAAGGATGAACAACACTTGACAGTAAATGACAAATCAACGGAGTCGACATCCAGATAATTGACTAAACATGGGTAACCTAAGACTACTGAATCTTCCAAATTTTACACAAAAACTTTCTTCCTTCCGTTCTCAAAGGAAAATTCATTACTGTAGAATCAATACATGGTAGAAATTCCAGATTCAAGAAAAGGTGCCTTATTTGCATTGCTATTCAGCACTTGAATTTGCTTCCGGAAGAATTCAGTAATACTAATATTAATAAATTCAAATATATATGCCATTTGTTGAGCAAACAAATGAATAACACATTATGTAAATCAATAAACTAGGTAACTGACGTCGAAAGGTTACACTCAGAGGAGTTCTTCTTCCTTGTTTTTGTTGTGTTTTTTTCCTTTCTCTCTTTTTTTGTGCATACTGTGAAATTTTCAGGTTGATCCGTTGTCTGGTTTGCCAGAAACGTCTTATTAACGTTCATAGTGAAAAGCCCTGTATAGTAGTTAAGGTTTTTATTGTTAACCAATTTGAAAAATAAATATATTTTGGATTTGGATTTGGGTGCTACTTCAGGTTTGTAATGATATTCAACTGAAATACTATGGACTGATGAGTCATCCTTTCCCAAGGCAGGAGTTTCCAGAAGCAAAAACCGAAGGTCGTGGGAAAAAAAGACAACATAGGAAGTTTGGCAAAACAAATGAAGAAAACAATAAGAAAAAGTGTTAGCGTTTGCTGCGGAATTTTTAGAAATGAAATTATTTTTTATGATTGAATATTAACAGGAGTTACCTATCAAGAAATACTCATCCCAGACGTAGAAAATATTTTTTACAGAATTTTTCGGAAGCCGAACTTGCCAGTATGATTTGGATTCAAGATGGAGCAACCCCACATAGCGTCCTACCTGTTCAAGAACATTTGAATAATGTATTCCCAGTATCTACAGGGTGTCCCTGGACTTCCTCTTCTTCTCTCGGAAATCTATAGATGGGGTCAAAATATCACCAGTACTTCATATAACTTTTGTTCCTGAAAGCCTTCGTTACCAAGTTACGGGCCCTCAAAGTTACAAAATGAAAAATGTTTTTCTTTGATAACTTTCAAAGTGAATATTCAAAATCCTCTACATTTTGGTTATTGACTAAACAAATGAATTACTTCGATGAGCTTTTATGCAGGAGTCAGTTGTTTTCCTACAGAGTCAGGAACGGACTACCCCCAATGGTCCACACCCCAAAACTTTGAAATGACTGGGATTTGTCAATATGAACAATAAGAACAAGGTTACCTGGACAATTTCCTGAATAAAAGTAGTCGTGTGGAAAATCGATCGGAGAAACGATTTTTTATAAAAATGCATTTTTGTTCGACGACATCCAACCTGAGATGTCTACCATTATTCAAAAAGATTAATTTATAATGAAAATAGAAATGATAGGTACAGTGTTCATAACGAATTTTTATCATGCAAACACGTTTACCTTACAAATCTCATGGTGTAAATAATCAATCGCAAGCCTCAAGAGCAAACAGAAATGCAAATTCCGCTAAAAATACTGCTCGATATGATCCCCGTCTCTCTCAATACATTTTCTTATTTGGCGCAAACACCCTCTCTGTACTTGAAATAGCATGCCAGGGTCGTTGCGTATGGCTTCACAATGTAATGTAATTCTATTCAAAACAAGTCATCTCTGGTGTGAATAGGTGAAGCGTGAACGAGGCTTCTAAGATGCCCCTTCAGAAATAAATCTAATGGATTCAAATCCGGAGACCAAGGTGGCCATGAATATGGCCCACCTCTACCAATCCATCTATTGGGGAAAATCTGGTTCAGATGGTGCCGCACAATCAAACTAAAATGAGGAGGAGAGCCATCATGTATAAACCACAAATCTCTTCGGGTTTGCGATGGAACATGTTCCAAAAGTCCTTTCAAATCGTTCTGAATGAACTCCAAATAACTTTCTCCATTCAATCGGTCATGTAGAACGAATGGTCCTATGAAATGATTTCCTATGATATCAGCCCAAACATTCACGTTGAATTCCCGTTGGTGTTTGGTTTGCAATATCCCATGGGGATTTCCTTCGGCCCATATGTGGAGATTATGAGAGTTGATTACTCCATCTCTACTGAAAACTGCTTCAACATTGAATAAAACTCGAATAATGAAAGTCATATCCTCTCTTTGCTTATCCAGGAACCAATTGGCATATTCCAGTATTGCTGGAAAATTTTCAGGTGTCATGGCATGTACCTTCTGGATGTGATATGGGTGGAGCAGTTGTTCCCTAATTATTCTATGAATAGTGGACTTGGATGTATGGAACTGTTCTGATAGGTTTCTGATGCTCATTGAAGGATCATCAGCGACAGCTTCCAAAATAATTTTCTCCAATACAACGGTACGCACAGCCCTAGGAGCGCCCTCACCACCTTGTTTTGGCAAAAGTGAACCTACAATAATATCGAAATAAAACACCAGGCTTCAATTGATTATCCATTAGACATACCTGTTTTCCTCAAGCTGCGATCGACACGCTCGAACGTTTCTCTTGCAGATAACGTTCGATTGGGAAAATGCTCGACATACAGACGACGGGCTTCTCCAGCATCACCAAATACTGGTCCATACGATGCATGCATATCTGCATATTCGTTGAATGTAAACTGTTCGGCCACTTCAAAACACTTTAAATTGTCCTATTAGAATATTGACAATACAATGACAACGCACCACTCAACAAAACAAAATCGCATTCTAGTTGTAATTTTTTATCCACACTAATTTTATTTCTTTCTACCAGGTGTATTTGTCAACATCTGTGGAAGAAATGGAACATAAATGTATTCACCAGATATTTTTCACCTATTCATGTGCAGTCGTTTTTGTAGTTCATTCGTTTGCTTTTCATTAGTTATGTCTTCCGATGTGCGTTTTTTCAGCTAAATTTATCTTCGGGTTGAAGATTCTCTCCCACGAAATTATACTTATCAGTGAAACTCCTCAACATTTAAGCTGTGAATACGAATTTGCAGCATCCAAATGTTGAGTTTCATGAGATTCAGATAACATAACACGAAACGTGCTTATTCCACGCTTACATACAAAATATGGACTGAATTCGATATTTCATATTGAAGTAGCTTGATAGTTCAAAAACACCACGAATCTACATAACTTGATATTTCATTTGAAAAAATATGCACATTGTGAATGAAACTTTCAACTAGGTACTGTACCTTTGGTTTACGACATCATTTCAGCATATTTTGTATTATTCCCGTTATGAATGATGTTGAATTAACGTTAGCTTCAGTATTTTTTCTGTGAAAATTTTTCATTTCAAATGATGGTGGACGACCGGGTTTGATGTCGTCGAGTATAACTGCATTTTCATCAAGAATCGTTGCTCCGATCGACTTTCCACACGAGTTCTTTTATTCAGAAAATTGTCTACGTAACCTTATTTTGTTGAAAACAATCGAAAAATTATCTGTCATTTCAAAGTTTTGGGGTGTGGACCATCGGGGGTAGTCCGTTCCTGACTTTGTAGCAAAACAACTGACTTCTTCATGAAAGCTCATCAAAGGAATTCATTTGTTCAGTCAATTATCGTAATTTAGATGGTTTTGAATATTCACTTTGAAAGTTATCAAAGAAAAACTTATTTTATTTTGTAACTTTGAGGGCCCGTAACTTGGTAACGAAGGCTTTTAGGAACAAAAGTTATATGAAGTACTGGTGATATTTTGACCCCATCTATACATTCCCGAAAGGAAAAGAGAAAGTCCAGGGACACCCTGTATAGAGGAGAGAAAGAGAGAAGAGAAATGTATTGACTACGTTCACATGTCATAATACATTTATAGCAGGTCACTCTGGTAGAAGTAAAAGTGTATCATTAGGTCATACAACAAATGGACGACACATGAATAAAAAAACAAACAAAAAATATAAAATAAAATGGTCTACTCAGAACAAAGTCATTGTAAACGTACAGAGGTAGATATAATTTTCTAATAATAACAGTCTTATTCGTAATTGTATGTGCCATCAACCAACTTTTTTTTCTGCTCTGATTTGATTGAGTATGAATAGCCTTGCTAGACTCCGCCAAGTCAACGCAATATAATTGTATACATTATATATTTAGAGTAAGAAACATTATGCTACTTACAACTCAGTTGATTTCAATTATGTTCAACGATTTCTTCTAACATAGTGATACAATAGTTAGAATGTAAATGTCTGATTAAACGGAGTTCAAAGTTAATGACAACTCATTTAAAACTTATGGGAATATGATCGTCTCCTACTGTATGTGGTATGACTAGTGGAACTGACAGGTCAGGACAAACCTCCGCAAAATTATTTGGTCCAAAGACACACGACAGGTGTCAGTTTGAACTAGTACCAGCTGTTGTTATCGGATTGTGGTTATTTGTACTATTATTTGATATTTCATTGTTGCCAAAATTCCGAATAATGTCTAAAGACAGTACATAGGAGTAGATCTCACTCAAATGGTGAGATCTAGCTTGGTTTGGGTGACAGCATTTGAGTTCTTCAAATTTTTCGGTTTCATTTCATTAAACTTTATGTTCAACCAACTGACGTCATTTCGTGATACATTACGGATTTCAGTTAATTTTCGAGTTGCAATTTCGATATCACAAATGGTTACACTTATTTCTAGATATATTTTTTTTCCTTTGGTTTGAAATTGAAATTATGTATCACATGTCCTTGAACATGCTGCAAAAGGTAATCATTTTCAATCTTATCAATGAAATGTCTTGGACTTAATTTTTCTGTCTGCATTAAAACAGGGCCGTTAATGTTGATATACTGAATTGTAATTTCATTAACAAATTTTGTAGATTGTCTTCAAAAAGATAATAGCTACAATAGCTCATAAAGAAAGAAATCGGTTACCTATATAATAATACAAAAAGTAACACCAACACCATAGTCTGTTCATAAATCAGTGCCCAATTAGGATAATTAGAATCAAAATTGGTATTAGAATAAATTGTTGTTCAGCCAAATTACGTCCGATTCCTTCCGTAGGCATCTCCGTTTTCCAATTAAATGATGTCAATAAAATGAGTAATGGAGTGTATTTCATGTGATGATTCCTAACCAGAGTATCAATCACTGGAGATTATGACAATAAAATCATTTCGCCAGACAACCTTGTAACGGCAAATAATTATGGTATGCATTTGAAGGACAAGTAACTGATTTCATAGCTCTTCCAAGTAAAGCAGTCATTTTCTCCAAATTACAAAATCAAAGTTTCTTCTATATAAAAATATAGAAATGTACGTGTTGGAAATTCAATTATTTCGAGCAGTAAAAATGTCATGATATATTGAATTGTTGGATAAATGTCTAATCAACCGAAGTCAGTTTTGAAGAATCGGGAAGAATTCTCGTTGGTCGACTGCAAACTCGACACAATATTAATGCAGAGGATAATGGTAACCAAATCTTTGTGGAATTATTATTCCAATACCGGTACCTACAAACGAATACTTCATTTCACATATATGAATAGTTGAATATTCATCTCCTAGAATTCATTTTTTCATATCACTATTGTTCGCTGCGAAAATTAACGAGTTCTTAATCTAGTAATCGATTAGTATACTGTTTCTATTTAAATAATTTGTTGATCCCAGAGTTGAATATCATATAGTCACAAGGGTTTCAGAAGCGAATTTTCCATATACAATAAATAAGGAAAGAACTAGTAATACTCATTCAATGTTTGTTTGAAGTTCGAAACATTATGCTACTTACAACTTTGTTGAGGTTGGTTTCAATGATGTTAAAATATCCATATAATATAGTGATACAAAAAAAATGTAGATCAAGGAATAACACGAAGTCTAAAGTTAAAAGAAGCACATTAACATTGTTTAAAATAATATAAATATAAATGTGTACTCTAAGTGGTGTGACAAGTGATACTGACAGGTTAGGAATACATCCCGCAATCATATTTAAGCCAACGACACCTGACGATTGTCACTTGGAAATTGTTACAGAGGTGCCAACTGTTGGATTAGTAACAACTGATGTTACCAGGTGGCGGTAATGCTGAATAGAACTATTATTTGATATTACATTATTGTCGATTTTGATTGATATCCAAAGACAATAAATGAGAGTATATCTCACTCGAATGATTAATATCTGTTTTTTTTTATTTATACAATTATTTTCTTGGGAAATGGAAGCCATTTCCCAGAATGTTTTCTTAGATGTATGTTACTCGATCGCTAGCACATTCACTGAATCGTTATTCATCTGGTGGTCAAATTTATTCACATCTTCCGCCAGAGCGCATCTTTCAGGATGCAATCTGCAGTCACTTTTATGAGAAATTATTATGTTCGATGATGATCTTTGCGTTTGACCAATATATTGTTTATTACAACCATGACAAGGAATACTATAAATTACATTTGATATTGAAAGTAATGGAGTTTCATTTTCAACTTTAGAATAAATTGATCTGTTTGTTAGAACTGTTTTATATGATATTTTAAATTTTTCAGAATTGTAAAATAATCTGGAGAGTTTGGTAGTGATACCATATATATATGGTAATGGAGTGAAAAAAAGTTGAGTAAGGGTAGTGTTAGTTTCATTGTTGCTTGAGACAATGTTCGAGTTATTACTGTTTTAGGCTAGTACTTCTGAATGGGACGAAGTATTATATAGAATGTCATGAAGTTAAGATTTTGGATATTAATTTTCTGGGAAAAGGTTGAATAGAATGTTCAAATTCTGTTTATGGAATTTAGGATCCGATATTTTCAGTACTCCTAATTCCATTTGTTTTACCAAGTTCACTTTCATAGACTGTTTGTGATATGAATGGTTGTTCTGGTATTCGCCTGAACTGCATGGTTCTCTATACCAATCTACCAGTAGCTTGTTTTATGTTGTCCGTATAAGCTTGTTATCAAGATATGGTACGGAATTTTCGCTATTCTCAGTTTGAATTGTGAACTGTATATGAGGATCGTAGCTATCGAAGGTATCGAGAATCTCATCCACACCACCATTCGGTAAAGCTAATGTAATAGCATCAACATGTTTTATGAAGTTAGGATTGATTGAAGATGAAACTGGAATAACATTGTCTCAACAAATCATTCATGACGTACGCTGCAAAAATGGGTCAACCATTGGGGTATCGAAGGTTTGTTCAAGAATTTCATTATTGAAAAAAAAATATGTAAAAAAGGCAACATTTCCAAAAATGTCATTACTAATACGATTCCAATGTTTGTGTATTGCTGCAATACAAGCATCCAAATGAACATTGCTGAAAAGGGAGACGACATCTAAACTTGACAAAACATAATTGTCTGGAAGTGTTGAATTATTGAATTTATGAGTGACTTCGAACGAGTCTCTTATATCATATTCATTGTCAAAGTTGTATCTGTTAGTTGAAATTTCTGTCAGTAGGGGCTACTTGAGAAGCCACTATTGGTCTGACTGAAAGGGTGGGTTGACAAATTTTGGGTAGAGAATAGAATTTTGGAAAAAAAAACATTATAGCATGTTAGTTTCTTTTTCATAACCTCATCAATTTGGTTTGTTGTGTACATGTATTTGATCAATTCATTGCCTTCCTTCTTAATTGCTCTGGTAGGGTCTTTTGGTCGTTTTACATATGAGCTGCGTTGATTATGATGTCATTGGATAGGTTGACATATTGATCCTTGTCCATTATGCCTGTAACATTGCCTTCGTCTGATTGTGTGAGAATCAAATTAGGATTGTCTTTCTAAAATTCCTCGGATTTGAAGAAGAGAGTCCGTAGACTTGAGTTATGGTTTTTCAAAGTGATTTCTTCTCAAATGGCATTGTTCGGACCATGGAAACTTCCACGAATGAATGAGAAAAGGTAGGAGAGTGGACTGATGTCTCTAGATGATGAATTAACTTGAAAATTGAAGGGATTGGAAAATATTTCCGATGACATTGTTCCATCAAACTTTCCGATACAAACTATTACCAAGCCATTCACTGCACATCTCTGCCGGACTATTACCCCTCTAACAACCTTCTGACATGAACAAAATCGGGGGGTTCATTGTAGATATCATAAAATCTGTTGATGAAGTTGAGAAATCGATGAATCCTGGTGCGACAGTCTAGGCTGCTTCCAGCTATCTTAGAATGACTTCTTCGGAAAAGGTGAGCCCTACTAACAAAGACGAGGGGGGAAACAATTATCTTAATGCTTCTGTTTCATTTTTCAGTAACACCCCGCATGAGATAATCGGAGGGGGGCGATCTAAACCAAGCAGTTGTTCAGAAGAACAAGGCCCACTCTCAAGATCGATAATTCTAGTGACTATGATTAGGATAATTATCACTTTTCAATAAACACATGAATTTCACAAGTAAGCGTGGACTTTTCATTCTATGGAAATATCTTGATTTTGGCTAGTAAATTCCGCACCGTCACAGAGGGTCCCATGGCTCTTTGGAAGAAAATATCCACTATATTTAGAATTTTCCAATACTTCTAGTCAGAAGATTGTCATCTCATGGGAACATTTTTATACAAAATATATATAATATAAAAAATAAATATAAAAGTAATAATGAAATTATTTGACTTGCTAGTTAATAGATACATAACAATCACAAGTTGAAAAAAATTATTACAATTGGAAAAGGCAGTTCAGAGAAGATTCAAATTAATTCATACATATACGAGTCATTTTACTAGTAGGGGAGTAATATTAGATTTTAGTTTCAGAAAGTTAGGGGACTGCGGGAACTTTTTACCGTACATTAGTGATGATGTAAGGAACGACATATAAAAAGTTACCAAAGTGTGTGCCTAATCAATTATTTAACAAATAAGTTGCCAAATTACATTGTTTATTTGAAAAAATAATAATTAATAATGGTGCCGCTCGCAAAAATGGAAAATTTTACATCAAAAAGGTAAATAAAATTTTTCTTTAAAATAAAAACTGTGAGCTGCAGAATTTTTTCGCTAACGTGCCAAAAAAATGTGAGGCGGTGACTGTGAAGTGCAGCGCTGGAGGAGCACGCGCCACTAAATTTGTTATAACTTTTTTGATCTAATTGATTAAATTAATAAAACAAAAATTTAACTAAAAGAAGAAAAATGCAGCTAACGAGAAGTCATGTTTTTAAAAGTGAAAAAATATGTATAGGAATAGTACGTAAATGAAATTGTTTTCTGTTAGACATTCACAAAAAATAACTTCATTTTTATCGTGGATTTTTCAATTCACAGAAAAATATTTTTATCAATATCCAATTGAGAATGTTTCCCTTGTCAAAGCAGAATTCTGTCTCTGGTCTTATTTTTTTTGATTTTCAAGATAAACATCTGAAATTTTCACAGATTACTCTTAAAATAACAAATAAAAAAGGACAATAAAAAAAATGTATTTCGAAAAATACAGAGCTTAAAATATTGAATAATTTGAAAAAATAACAAATTTGAATGTTGAGGCCATACTTCAAAAACTCTAGTCTAAAATGTGATATTGAAACTTATATACGGGATATAACGAAATTTGTTGAGTGGAGGCCACATTTTTCATCCGAATGAAACAAAAATACATCCCATGAATACCCCGGCTAATTTCGAAAATGGTCCAATAGTCTCAAAATGGCAGCTGTTGAAAAAATTCGCAATATTTCATTTCCATACCCAATATCGGCAAACTATAAGTCGTTTGATAGAGCTTCATTAGCTCAACAACTTTTACCCGATTTTTTTTTCTCTTAGATCTACACATAAATAACAAATAGGTAGCTGTAAATTTTCGTTCATGGAATCCACCTTAACGACTGGCCACGCCATCGTTTTTTCAATGCAATATTCTGGTTCAGACTAGAATAGAGATTTTTCAGAAAGCGAAAGAGATTGCATCTCCCGTACTTTTATTGGTTTGAAAGCCTTATTAAGTAATTGTATGTAATTTACAACACTTCATAAAATCATCATCCGGTCCATCATAAGATTTTCATCATGAGAAAACAGGGACAGAAATACATAAGTACCAACTCGGTGGAGCCGTATCAATAGAAAATTAACCATACAAAATAAATTGGTACAGTTCATAATTAGAATTATTTCGGACAACTCTCGATAACACTGACCACTGACTTAAGTACATGGAATAGTTTGTTCTGAAATATGATACATCGATCCATCAACCTCAAAATATTTCACAACGAATTGACATAACCTTAAAGGCGACAAAAGCACAATCACAGAACGGATCAGAGACACAAATCACAAAAACACCCTGTGTGGTCTGTAATTGCAGTTTACTGAATTATGACAAGAAACGACGTCGGCGCCATCTAAAACTCTAGATAAATCCCTTTATCAAGTGGGCTGGTGTCCCCCAGTTTGTCCCAATATTTTACAGGTATAAGTGAATACACCATGGTTTTTAGACATCTTAAACCGATTCGTCTGGACCAATCAAGTCGGATATAATGCTGGCAGATGTGTCTCTACGATAGGAGGTCATAAATCACGCGTTATATTTGTGTTTCAATAGCTATGAAAGATTAAAAACCAGTAGCGTCTATGGTCTTGGTGTGTGCCGATCGAAATACGTTTTAGGATATAATAATAACCTACATCAAACAATGAAAGAAATTATTTTTCTTTCTTAATGTACTCGTATAAATAAAAGCTTGTCTTTAATTTTTTTTCATTTTTCATTATTTATGAAGTATTTTTTAAATCTTAAAATATCTAAATAAAATTAGTATCTCCGCCACTGCTGCTCACACGATTTCGCCGCAAGACTTTTTTATGCTCCTGCAATTGATATTGGGAAAACTATACCTACAAATACCTACATTCGATACAATTGGGCCAAGTGTCCAATTGAACGTTTGAATAGCGAAACTCTGTTAATAAACCAATAAAAGCGATAACGAATAAGCAGATAATCAAATATACTCAACCATCAATATGTAGTGACTAGCCTTAAGTTGAATTCAAAACTCAAAATCCTACCAAATCGAATCCATAGATGCAGTTCGGTCGAACGCCAAATCAGCAAAGAGAACGATACATCTTTCTTTCCACCAAATCACCGATTCGATTTTTTCCAACATCAACCTCGTTTTTTTTTTATTCAAAAGCACTTATGCAAAAAACAAACAACCTCCTCAAATACAATTTGTGAAATGTCAGTGAATCGTGACTAACAGCTTCGTACAGGTTTTCAATTTGGCAGTGACTATTGACCCAGCGCCGGTATATCCGCTGAAGGCGAAATAGTGTGAATTGTTTCGACGGAATATATAAGACGGAAGGAAAATTCGTTACAACCTGGAATTGTAGGTCAACGAAGTTAAGGCTATATTTCTGTTCCTCCCTCTGAACATACGTTGATCTATAAGATTTTTTGATATGATTATGAGTTGTAACATAATTTCGTGACTTTCAATAATTCCTAAATTATATTCGCTCTACCTTGTTTGCTTATTATTTTCATCAACACTAATTGTGTTGCGTTCATTTATTCGTTTAATTTGAAGATAATACAAAATAATTCATTATTTGGAATTATTGCTTTGTTGAGTTTTCATTATTGTCAACGAGTGTTACATGTCTTTACTATACGGGAGGTGTGAGGCTTGTGTGATGTTTTCGAATCTCGAATCAGTTTTTATGAAATTACACTCGTAAAAGATGAATTATATAGGATCAATGGATAATTATAAGTTCTCCTTCAGTTCAATTCATTTCAAAATTAATGGACTAATGCAAAAGTCTTTCAATGACATGTATTTCTGAAAAAATAAGGTCACTCATGGATGTCCGTGTCTTATTCTTCTTTAGTCATATTTGCAGAGCTGGGTTCAATTGTCAATTATCCTTTAGGCACTTCGTCTGGTCTTCGTGATTCCTCGATGACCTACATGCAACTTTTCCATCATGAAGGTAAAAAGTTCAGATGGTTTCATCATACGAATTTCTCTGAGTGATACTCCATCTACTCCCGAGAGTTCATGGCGGACATTTAGGAATTGTTGAGTCTCGATTTGTTTGAAAATATGAACAGGATGATCATGAAATCAGAAGTGAAATCATCTGCGACTGAAAAATAAATGTTAGTCACTATCTTCCATCGTTCAAGATAACCTCTTGTGGGGTATTCATGTTGAAAACGGAAACATTCTCAATTGAAAATTGACAATTTGGATTTGTTTGGCAATTCTTGGTTAATGAGTTGCTTGAGTTCCTTGCATAATATATCTTTGCTTTGAGAGTTGAAAACTTAAATAATATTGTCATCAGATGTGTGAATGCCACCGAGCGTAACTGCGTCTACCTCTCCCTCTAACTCATCATCCATCATCTTTTGATGGTATTTGTTTCCTTTATAGATCATCAGAAGTAGATATATTTTTCACTGATGTTCACCTGATTGGATTGTCATAGCGCATCCTGAAACGCTGAAGTCTTGATGAGAGAACATCGGGATTTTTTGTCTTGAACATTTGCAAAATTGGTGTGTGGTCAGTTTTTTTTAACATACTAGTCGGTTACTGGTCCAGGTCAGAGCAAGTCTTCTACGGTCGATATTCGCCTGATTTTTCTACGCAGTAGTCAGGGTTTGAGCGATGTATGCCACTGGCTTTTTTTTTGGAGTGAAACAGCTCCCAAGCGTTGAATTGAAGAATCACATAACAAAATAGTGAGTTTTTTCGAATAATACACTGTTAATGGGGAAGAAGATGTGAGAGGTCCATTGATTTTTCAAAATGAAGTTCGTTATACTGGACCCCATCTGGAATCATTATCAGAAGCAGTGAGATTTGTAATAGGTGCCATAATCTTACTCCTGTTCGGAATACATTTTGCTAGAAATGTCACCATACCCCTGAAACGTTGCTTTCCTTTACCATTGTTTTTCTTCAGATCAACACGTCCTCCATATGGATTCAGCAATTGTTTGCACCTTCGAATATCCCAGATGCCCTTCTTTGGAATTTTTCTGGTGCTGAAGTGATTCCAAATGGATATTTTCGAAATTCAAATATCCCAAATGGGGCTACAAAAGTGATATAGTCTTGGGATTCTCCAGCCAGATTGAGTTGCCAGAATCCATAGTTGGCATCCAGTTGGCTAACATATTATGCTCCAATTTCTGCTAGTGATAATCAAATTCTAGGTGTTAGATGGAATTGACGTTTCACGCTTCTATTCAATCTGGACAGGTCCACACAGATATGTACTTCGCCACTTCCTTCATACTCTCACCATTGGGGCACACCAATTTGTGAAATGGTCTACTGAAACTATAATTCCTTTTTCTGCATAGCATCTGAAGCTTCCTTCACTTGAGCGTTGAGTGGAACAGGGAAGATGGCATATGGAATTGCATTTTCTATCATTTCTATTTCCAACTGTCCCATCACATTACCTAGACCCTTGAATGGAGTGGAATACTTCCCGAACTAATTTACATCCTTATTGATGACATGAATACGTTTCACTTGGTTCTGATTTTGGCAATTTTTCCTGATCAGCAGCAGAATATCAATATTTCTCGAAACAAATGCAATTTCGTTAATTTTTTAGTTTCTGTCCTTCAGTTTTAGAGTCAGCGTACCCAAATGTCGAAACAGTCGCGTTTCTAAGCACTGAACACTTTATTTCTCGATGTACCTAGAGAGTTTTTTCCTGCAAGTCATTGACATCTCTCGTGTCCATGCATTAGAATCATACTCTACTTTGAAGAAGCTCTTTCCATTGCACCCATTTATTGGATTGGAAACTGGAATGTCCTGTAGTATTGGGCATTGTACAGTTGAAACTTTGGCAACATTCATTTATGTGATGATACTAAACTCAAGAGCTCTCGTACTTCCTCTCTTCACCGAAACACCATACAACTCAAAACATCGCTGCCACCATATTTTATTCTTCCACTGTTATATTTGCAGAGCTGGGTTCAATAAGTTGTTCAAAGCTATAAAGTCTTTATGAAACTCTCTTTATGAAATTGTATGTATATTTCGAAAAACTTATTTCAGTACTTCACATGTAATATTTCACTTTATCCTTTTTTTATCTCTACCAGTGTAGTACAATATTAAACGATAATATAACAGTTCGGCTAGATATTCTGCACATACAACTAATATTCGGAGGTACCGAAAATAGTTCGTTTTGTTGTTTTTCTGGAGAATTGAGCGGTGACCTATGACACTTGTTTGATGTCAAGGGGAAAACTTAATTTTCTGTCACTTTTTGCGATAAAGTCAATAGGTTGTGCATGTGGCATTTGGTTTCGAAAAATTTGTGATCTTCGCATCATTCTTCATTGGAAATACTTTTCGAACCTAATTGTGAAATGAAATCAACGACATAACACGTGGGTTGAAGTGCTCTCTCGAAATTGCCGAAAAAGTGAGATAAATGTTAGTGTCCTGAGGTGAAAGTTGTACCAAATCACAGAGAAAACTCAGCTGCATCCACGTAATAACCTATACCTGAAACATAGCGGCAATTGATCGCGTCAATTTAATTGAATCTTGTGATGGTCTACTCAGTTTTTTGTCGATGAACATTGGTATCGCTTATCATCTCAGACTGCAAAAAATAGTGCCACAGATAAAAGAAATATATTCTAAATAGAATAAATTCGCCTATAGTCCAGGAAGTGTAGCATGGAAATAAGTGAAGTACTCACACTTCTTAATCGAATTACTGTAGACATAGGAGACATAAAACAACAAAATAATCAAATAGTCAACCAAATGAAAGCCTAACGAGATGAGGTAAAAAATATGAAAGGCGATTTCGATGAAAGAGTGACAGAATTGCATACTGAAAACGAGGTACTGAAGACCAAAAATGGAAAAATTAAAAACAGATTGCAAACAATAGAACGTAGAACAAAAAAATATAACCTGGTTTTCTACGGTTTGGAGGAACAGGGCGAAACTTACAAAGATCTAGTAACAGTTATTCAAAATGAACTAAATATCAATATAAATACAATCGATATACGGGATGCTCACAGAATAGGCAAATGAGGACCCAATAAAATTCTACCAGTATTGGTGGAGTTCATAAACGCGCAGAAAAAATACGAAATCTTCCATAACGCTAACAAGTCGGGTATTTCGATATTTGTAGACCATATTGCCGAGGACTACGAGAAGAAGCAACACGAAATATAAAGGAAATAATCTCCTGATTAACGACACTGAGTATACCTACGAAAACCTGAAACAAAATCCAGTAGAGAATTGGACCGTGAGGAATGGAACAGAAAAGGAGAATTCATCAAGAAAGAGAACTAATGAAATAAAAATGGAAAATCAAGAAGGAAATGCGAAAAAATACATAAAAACCGGTTCTGCATCAAGGAACAATTAGGAGGTTTCCGGTGCATGTACGTTTAATATATATTTTACTTCAATTTTCAATTTAGTAAATTTCATATGTTTATAGACCCAATCAGACCTAATACTCCAAATAATAATTTACATCATAGGATTTCAAAACGGCTTTATATATTACAGTTTGATCTAAATATTTTAACACAATTAGCATTTCAACATAAATTTACATATTCATCCTCATTTTAGTCAGTCGACATAATGTTATATATACACCACTTATTATTCATTCATAGCACCTTCTAATAATTTATGTATACATACTGTTAATCTTATAAGTCTCATTTTAGTATTTTAGTACAATTTTATCCTTTCAACACAATTTTTAGTCATAAGTTAGTTACTTGATCCACCTCTTCTGCCCAAGGACCAAAAAGTCATAATCTGAATTAATTCTCAGTTGCAAGCATATCCCACTCAAACATGAACAATTACCTAAGAAATTTTCAGACCCAGGAAATAAAAACAGAGAGTCTTTCATCTTTCTCAGAATGTAATGAAATCTTTGGAATAAATAAAAAAACCACCAATTTCAAACTCCTTCATAATAATATCCGCAGTATAAACAGAAATTTTGATGAATTCAAATGCTATTTAAACCAATTCAAGTTCAAACCTGATTGAATTGTGCAATCGGAAAAATATTCCTGATTATGAAATGATATATAACAAAGGAACCTATAACCAGAATGATGAAGTGGTTTGTTATGTGAAGGCAGATATTCAAAGCTCATTTGAAGTCGTTGACTTGGGCCAAAATGAAATATTGGTGTCAAACCTCATTTTCTGTAACAAAAAAATCACTTTTATAGCATTATATAGATCCCCAAATTCCATTACATTGGAATTCCTCAACAATCTTCGATTATACTTCCAAAATGTTTTTTTTTTTAAATAAATCACATGTAATACTTGTGGGAGACATCAAATTGAAACTTCCCAGAAAATATCTTCAAGGTCATACACTTCGCGTTGTGTGGATTCTCAATCTTCGGAATGATTTGTATTTCAGAAATCTGCAGACAGTTCATCAGGAATATCTATTGAAAATTGACAAAATTGTACATTCAATTTTAATCTAGTAAATAATAAATGAAATGTATTTATATTATTATCAGGTAATAATATAAGTTCAATAAAGTAACGAGTGTTTTTTCTGTATCTGAGATCTGCGTTTGTCGAAAAAATATTGTGTATGATTCGAGCACAAAGTGTAATTGTCACTCTCTTTGTCGAGCCATTCATCACTTTGTGCTCTAAATACACAAATAGCTATTTAACATCGAATCAAAGTGAAGAAAATAAACTGAAAGGTGAAAAATTAAATGAATCTTTTCAGTTGAGTTCGAAAAGGCCAGAGAAGAAAATAAGAGAAAACGAACATAAACAAGAGATAAAGTACGTTCAATGAATGAAATTCTATCTATCTCAATGTCAACACTTGCTGACAGCAACGAGAACTGAATATCTCAAAAATTCCAAATAATAATTATTTTTCTGAATCTGAGAGAAGTGCGATCAAAGGGGAAGATTTCGAAGCATATAGACGTAAAATGAATTAGAACAAAGTAGGAATACAACATTGCATTATATAAACGAATAAATGAACACAACACTATAAGTGTTGATGGGAATACTGAGCATACAAGGTTCATACAAAATTGAACTATGTATATTTTTCCACGTACTAATGATAATTGTAGTAATGAATGGTAATCACAAATTGACGTTACAAATGATCACAAATATTAGAGAAACGGCAGATGAATATTTGTAAAAGTTTTGATATTTTTTCATGCCTCTGGAATGTCACAATTGATGAAAAAAATATGGTTTGGACTACCCTCAGGAGACGAAACAGATATATAAGCTTACTTCGTTGATGTATAACTACGGGCTCTGATTTCCAGCAGAAAATGTGAGGAAGTAGATTTGTAGATTGTAGATGGGTCAATATGGCTCTTTAGCCTCTCCGTACCTCGACCTATAAGGTCTTTGGTACATTACCCTTCATCTACACCACACTTGCGAATCGTATCAGTTTCCTGGAAGCATAGTTCCTGATGTCTGAGGGCGTTAGTGATACCCCTTCGAAGAACTCAAACCTTTTGTAAAACAGCACCTGGCAGTCGCAAAGCAGGTGTTCTGCAGTTTCAGCGAAGTTCTCGCAGTAACGGCACAGTTCACTGTCTGATTTATCTATTTTTTTGAGGTGATACCTCAGAGGACAATGTCCAGGGAACAGTCCCGTTACCAGTTCCGAAACTTTCGTGCCCAACTCGAAAAGCTGTTCAGCTTTCTTTGGCGATGGCTCAGCAACCTATTTGCTTGTCTTTGCCCAGTTTCAGTGAGTTTGAATTTGGTCAGCTTCCTGGCGCCGAAACTCTCCATTGATGTGGGCTATGGAAAGACCACAAAAGGGTTCCGGGCTAGAAAATTGAGTGAGATGCGCCTTTCTTTGCAAGGCTGTCCGCCTCTTCATTGCCTTTGATTCCCTTGTGACCTGGCACCCACATCAGAGTAACCTGTTTTTTTGGAGCCAGTTGTCTTAGGGAGAGTTTCCAGTCCCACGTCAGTCAAGACTCACAAGTATGTGACAAGTGCTGCTTGGCTGTCTGATGGGATATAGATCTCTGCCCCTCTGAAGCCCCTTTCAAGGCATTCTTGGAGGCAAATTTCAATAGCATGGGTTTATGCTTGAAAAATTTGGATATTTGCCTATTAATTTTGGGAGCCTGAAATCAGGACCCGTCATTCCCACTCTACCCCTTTCGTCTATTTTGGGACCATCAGTATACCATACTGATGCATTCCTTCCAAATTGAGGCCCGTTTGTTGTGAATATATGGTGGTTGTTCATAACCACTTCACAATTCACTTCAAATTCGAGCCTAGCTGGCATAATATCTGATGGCTTGTACCTGGATTCTGAAGGAATATTTTCCAGAATCTTCAGATGTCCAATCAGCTTTCGAGCCTTCAAGTTCTATGCCTGGTGCAGTCTGAAGGCACTTTTTGCCGCTTCTTTCATTACACACAATTGCAGTGGCGGAAGATTGAGCATTACCTCTAGTGCTGCAGTGGGGCACGTGAATATTGCCCCTGTGATTCCCAGACCGGCTAATTTCTACAGCTTGATTTGTGCCGAGTGCTGTTGGATTTTTGACCACCATACTAATGAGGCATAGGTGGCCATGGGTTTGATAATGGTTTGATATACCCAGTATATCGTTTTCTGCTTCAAACCCCATGTCTTGCCAAAAATTCTGCGGCATTTCCAGGTTGGCGCTATAGCCTTGAAAATAATAGTTTTAATATTACTATTCCATGTTAGTACCTGGTCGAATATGACGCACAGGTATTTGACTTCATTAGAAAAAGTTAGGTGAGTTCCATTCAGGGTTGAGCCTTTCAGTTCATACCTACGCCTCCTTGTGAATGGAACCAGCACTGTTTTGCTAGGATTTACAATTAGTCCCTCTTTTGCGCACCAGCTTCTGATCATATTCAGAGCTGTCTGCATGCGATTGAATATTATCCCGTCATGTTTGCCGTCATGTTCGAAGTGACGTCCAGGTTATCGGAGTAACCTTGAGTCGTTATTCCAGATTCATTCAGCTTCACTATCAGATTATCCACGGTCGATGACCACAGCAAAGGCGATGGAACCCCACTATGAGGACAACCTTATTCCGCAGGCCGAGAGCAGCTACAATGATTTTACTTTTCAGTTTTCCATGTATCCATCTGATCACTGAGGTGTTTATATTCCTTTCCTATAGCGATCTGATGATGGAGTTATGTGAGGTGTTATCGAAAGCACCCTTTATATCTATGAATGCACATAGAGCCATTCCTTTGGCCAAGTACTTCTTTTCTATGCTTTCAACCGAGCATTTGAGCATGTAGAGCATTTATCGTTGATTTACCTGCTTGATAGGTGAACTGTTTTTTGTGAAGCGGTCTGTCCAAACGGATTTCACTTCTTATATAACAGTCTATAATTTTCTCCATTGTTTCCAGGAGAAAGGAGGTGAAACTGATGGGGCGATGATACTCTGTGCCGTCCGCTGGACGTGTCCCAGTCTTTGGTATGAACACCACTGCAGCCTCCCTCCAGGCTTTCGGAATGTGACCGCGAATAAAAATGGCCTTGGACAGCCTTTTCAAGGAGTGCTCTATCATTTCAAGACCTTTTTGTAATAAGGCGAGGAATATTCCGTCCTTTCCGGTCGATTTGAAAGGTTTAAAGCTCTTTATGGCTTATTTGAACTTTTGAGTGGTGAAGATTTGCCCCGCTGGGACCTTGCAGGTTATGTTGGGTTTGATGACAATCCCTTCCAGCTGAGCAGTTCGACTTCAAATACCTTGGACCCAGGTAAGTGTGTCTGGATGAGAACACTCATGCTTTCCGTCTGGTTTTCCGCATATCCACCGGTAGGCTTTCTGATCAGACCGATTCCGTTGGTATGTTCTTCAGAAAAAAGTTTCTGGAGGCTCTAGGCTTGGACTGATTCCACACACATTTGCCTCCATGTTCTTCTTTTGGATTATCTGAGTTCCTTGTTATACTCAGAAGGAGCTGCTCCATAGTATTCCCAGTGTCCTAGACTTTCAGCTCTGCTGAAAAGTTTCCTAACTTTTTCAGTAAGTTTGGCTGGCTGTTTATTCCAGCAAGGCACGTCTCCATGTACTGCCTTTTGTTTTTCTGGGCAGCTGATTTCATATGCTTTTATTATAGCATTTTGAAGCTTTTCGGAGGCTGTATCTAGTTCCTCAGCTGGATCCCCCAACTACACTTCGAAATTATTTTTATATGCATCCCATTTGGTCAGTTTAGGTATCCTATATCCTTCGAAGCGTGTTGCCGATGCCAAGTGTCGAGTCTTATGTGTTGATGATCCGACATCGACGAGTCGTCAGATACGTGCCAGTTGTGAATATAGATTTTCATAAATGGATCAGCAAGGGTTAGATCAAAAACCTCTTTTCTGATCGCATTTATAAAGATGCATTAGTTACCTTTATTGACAATGTCCATATTGATCATAGAAAAATATTCTAGAAGGTACTCACCTCTCGCGCTCATGACTGTGCTTTCCCATGTGAGATGGTGCGCGTACGCATCGTAGCATAGGATGGAATGACTGTTTTCTCTTTGACACCATCTGATGAGGCGTTGGACTTTTTCTGGTGGTGGGTGTGACGGCGAGTCCCCTGGGAAGTGGGCCGAGGCCATAACAAGTTGCCTCTTGTCTGTTTCAGTTGGCACTTCCACGATAGTGGTTGTCAAATCTCCAGTGATGAACTCTGGAACAGGAATAAATTTAATATTGTATTGTAATCGTCCTCTATCGATCCAGGCTTCTTGAAGCAACCCTATACTGAGGTTTTCTTCAATTAACCTCCTTCTTAGCATACCTCTGACTGCTTCTGAATGTTGGAGATTCATTTGGCTCATCTGGGTAGAATTTCCACCACGGTTTCGTTGTGAGGCCTCTCCAACGACCCTCAGTTCCGCATCCTTCCGTGGTTTTTAAGGAGTTTCCGTCGCCCTGTTTGTCGTGTTCTCAACCATAGTGGGTTACACGAGAAGCTGGGGAAAGACAGTCACCCGCATTCCTCAGGAAGGCAAATGAAACCGGGGGGCACCAGATACCCAGGAGTTCGCATAATCGTAACTAGGACACCCACTAGTCAAGCAGTCTTCGGCTTACGCTGTTCCACCTCAAACTTGGGAAGATTTCAATTGTAGTTCGAATGTACTTGGCCGGCTGGTTAAGGCAAGCCGCCACGCATTGCTAGCGATTGCTAGCTTCAAGCGCGGTTTATACCAGGCAGGTTTCCACAGAGAGTTCCAGCTCTCCGGCGTGCCAGGAAGGCTCTGGACATGTCATCCAGTCGCCCTCCTAACCTGCCGGAGGACAGGTTCTCTCCTCACTGCTGTAGTTTCTGGTATCTTCGTTGGGGTGAAATTTCGTAAGGAAATAGCGGGACCACAGGTGATCTAGTCATTCCCTATCCTACGTGAAAGTAACCATCCGATGGCTGAATTTACCCATCATTCCACAGCCCGAACCTGCGTGTATGCGGCGGGTAAAACCACAAGAAGCGAACCAAGCAGCTGGATGATGGCCAAAAGCAGTTAACCCCGCCAAGTGAGGAAGTAGTCTACAACATTATTTTAAGAAGTATCCCACAATTATAATTTTTTTCAACAATAGCTATTGATCATTCTCGCTATAGAAACATAGCGAGGAAAATGCAAATTCTCACACCATCCCCAACTCCTTTTAGCTTTCCTCATCCCTGACCATCTCCGAGGAAGATCTGAGTCAAATGAATTGAACGAATTATGTCAGTTGATTAAAGAATGGGATGTGAACGTAATAGAGAAACAAATATTATTGAGTGGAGTTGAGTTGAGTAGATTGCAAACAAAAATGCTACCTTTTTTCGATTTTATTTGACATGTCCTTTGACAGTTGTATTTCTTGAATATTTGTAGCCAGGAAATTAAGTTGAAATTTTCATTTTCTGTACACCGTTCGAACATTCCCGAAATGGGGATATCCCAAATAGAAATGAAGCAAGGTTAATTCAGATATTCTCTGACAACATTCAAAACCTATCAAACCTCAGTCGATTCGCAACAAGGAAAAATAATTTGTCAATTACAGAAAAGATAAGGAACATCTGAGCCTACTTTCCAGTTATTTTATGAATAACAATCACAAATATAGATGAAGCTGTGTGAAGAAGATAATTTAAATAGGGAAAATCTACGTCAGGAGTTCAAAATATGTTATTTTGCACCGATAAATAAAGCAAGAACAACTATCATTTCATTTCATGACAACAATAAGACTATTGCTGAAAATCATACGATGACTCTTCATATACAGATGCAGTTTGTAGATTGTAGGGGGGTCTATATGACTCTTAAGCCTCTCCGTACCTCAACCTATGAGATATTTCAAATATACAGATACATATTTTATTTTCTTCACAAAATACAATAGAAACAATCTCCAAGAAATGATTTGGTGCCCTCTTGCTCATAAGAGAGGACCAATGCTTCACCACTTATGAGGGATTCTGGAGATATCGGTGATACTCTTGAGTCATTGTACTCGTGCCATGTGTCTGCATCAGTTCAGCTGCACACGTGCGGTATGGATTATTCCAGTACTGTGTTGTTATAGGCTAGTACGCACCGTTTCAGACGTGCCGAGTGGACCTATCCAGCGCCGGTCCGACTGCTGGCAACCTGATTGTCGCCGAGCATGCCCACTGAACCACCTGATTCCGGGTACCGGATGGTATGTAGTAGGATATGGAATTGTATTGCAGCGTGCACACATGCCATGCCGGCAGTCCTGTGGTCAGCCGTGTCGCGGTTTTGTTATTTTCCAATAGTAGTTCTCAATATCGGAAGAAGAATGCGTTTGCGATTCATCTCTGTATATCTGCTACAGAGACCATTGGGCACTGGCGGGAACCGACCGGTTCGGAAAAAAACCGGCCAGGTGTGAAGGTTTGTAAACCGGCACCAGACAGGTACCGGAAGAATCCTCTCGGCACGTGTGTACACTACAGTAAGCCGTGTAGTTTCCGCTATAAGTTGTTCCACTATGATTGGACACAGCATACAAGTTGTAGCGACATGGAGTTATGTCATCTGTTGCATAATCACTCATGTCTAAATCCTTCGGAAGGAAAGTCAATGGTGACATTAAATTTTCCCCTGGATCTATCCATCAGCGAAAACCGTTTCAAGAACTTACTAATATTGTGGGGAATTTATGTATAGCTAATGACTTTGGGTATTTTATACTTTCGTAACATTTACAACAAGTTGGTTTCTGTTCGCCATCAAAAGTTTTTTCCTAAGTAAATGGATATAAACATTTTGACAGTCTGAGCTGGCCAGTTCTCTGTGGAATATGAAGTGAAAGGTCCCAGAAGGTGTCAAAAGAAATAGATCAGTGGCCACAGATATTTCTTACATTACCATTAATCTATTCAAAACCCGGGATTCCACAACTTGTTGAACCATATATCCAGACATGGTTAAATAATAAATTTAATTAGTTTACCAAATATATTTCGAGATATATTATACCAATATAACGGATCTTATCACATTATCATAGATAATAATTTGTTAACAATATTTTCGTTATATTGTACCAATGTTGTTCCAATATATATTTAACTCGCATTCGTGAATTCATGATGGTGGCCAGTGTTAAACAAATTTGAAAATAATTTGAAAAGGCGAAAAAAAAAATAATAGAAACCAAACATAAATGAGAGATAAAGTGCGTTTGAAAATATGACTCCATCATGCTGACTTTGAACAAATAATAATTTCGAGAAGATTTTTCGAGGAAAAAATCCAAGAAATCATGGGTAAAAAATAATTTTTCGTCTGAAACAATATTGAAATATGAGGAATGGTATCGTTTTGTTTTCACACTATATCAATTGAAATCTGCATCTGCCCCAATGACATGGATAAATATTTTATATTCTTTCATCAAAACGTACTTTCTCGACTTCAGAAATCTTTCTTTCAGAATTTCACCTGAAAACCTCCAAGCAAATTCCATATTGAAACTTTTCCCAGTTCACATTATAATATTTGGAATTTTTTCGGACTGAGTTCCTCATTGGATCTTCCACCAAAACATCTGCATGTGAAACATCCAAAAATAAGCTCTGAATATTCTGCAGCTTTGCTGAAAATGTCCGTATTTGAAAATGCCTATGCCATTTTAAAGAAATTTGGGTTATGAGGAGCAGATCTTGCGATACAACTAGACTCATTATCACTCTATCTGATCCGCTGAGAAATGCACAAATATAAATTGTTTTTTTATATATTCCTCATTTGTAAAATCTTCACACAAATTATCATTGGTACATAATGAGCAATACAGTGCTTTCCTCCAAAGTTCCCCCCCCCCCTTTTATATTTTGAACGCGTCAACTCAAAAAATTGAAACTTGGGATAATGAAATTTTTGCATGAATACTATATTTTGAAGTAAAATTGACAGATAAAACTTTCAAGGTGGCGACTGGGCGCCACCTGGGAAAAAAATAAATTGAATGAGGCGTCTTGTGACACATCCTTTTGAAGCTCCTGACGAATACTTCGCAACCCTAGAATATAAAGTCAATATCTTCACCTACTACAAAATGGCGGAACATTTAATAATTACCTGAATACAAACACTTTAATATCAATACATCTAGAAATATTTGTTTTTCTCTGCCATATGGCAATCACAACAACCCGATAAGGTTTGATAGGTTATTTTTTGTTTGAACAAAAAATGACAAGAAATGTCAGTACGACAACGAACATCATTGTTCAGTTTAAATATTCTCATTTAGTTTTCGGTTTTACTAGTAAATAGGTACCACGTAAACTATCTCTTAAATGGTCAATTCTCGTCCATTGGAAGAAAAAATCGAAGCGATTTTTATTTATGGTGCAACGGGTAACTTTCACGAAACCGAAAGAATTCTTAATGATCGTTTCCCGAATCGTCCTATCTGTAGAAAATATTTAAGGGAACTTGTAACCAAATTAACAACTACCGGTAGTGTACAGAACAAATAGCCCCAGGTCATCTGTCCATTCCGGAAGAACAGCAAGTTCAAATAATTGGTGAGATGATAATAAATCCTCAACAGTCTACTTCCCCTGTCGCGAATGTTTGTGGGGTGTGTCCTTCTACTGTATGGAGACTTTTGAAGAGGAATAAGTATCATCCACACAAAATCAAAATGGTACATCAGTTGACTGAAGATGACCCTGATCAAAGAACAGAATTCTACGAAATTATGACGGAAACCATTGCAAGGCATCCTACCTATCTTCACAATATTTGTTTCAGTGACGAATCTACATTTTATCTCAACGGCAAGGTTCACAGACAAAATTGCCGTTATTGGAGTGACACCAACCCTCATATTTTACGGGAAACTCATACTCAATATCCAGAAAAAATTGACGTCTGTGCAGGAATATTGGGAAATCATATTGTAGGACCTCTATTCTTTGAACGAAATTTAACAGGGGAACTGTATTCAGCTCCGAGGTATACCCTTTTCAACAAAAAAAGAAGAATCATACCAATCGGAGTACAAAAATTCGCGGGGTAGAATCGGTTCCAGGTGAAAATTCAGTGGGTGAACAATCAATCCCCTATTTTCCTTTCCTTAGGAGTGGAATTGTCGTACCAATTTCGAAGTATACCCTATCCAATAAAAATAAGATAAAAATCGGACTACTCTGTGGAAAGTTATGCGTGGTCATACATAAACACAATAGGAAAAGAAAACTTCCTCTTTTTTCGTCGATTGAAAATAAAATGTCTTGTCGAGAAAAGTCGAGAGAAGGCAAGACAAGACAAGACTAGATACCTCCCAGTATTGTCAAGAGATACAAGTTCTTTGTCCTGTCTTAAGGAACAATTTATCTCAGTTAAGACGAGACAAGAGGGGGTATTTTCCTGTCTTTTTTCGTCAAGAGCCATCACTATCCACCACTGGTAATATGTTTGTTTGATAGCGATTTTTTATATTGAATTGCAATTCCGTTTTATGTACCAATGATGATTTGTGTATAGGTTTCACGAATGAGGAATATGTATATTAAATACACAATTTATATTTGAGCATTTTTCAGCTGATCAGAAAAAGTGATAATGAGTTGTATCGCTAGATCTGCTACTTATAACTCACAAATTTTCAAAACGTCTCAGGCATTTTCAACTGCGGCTATTTTCAGCAAAGCAACAGATTATTCAAAATTTATTTTTGGGTGTTTTTCATGCAGAAGTTTTGGTTGATGATCCAATGAGAAACTCGGCTCTCGAAAGAAGAACTCCAAATATTGAACATGTGAACTGGGAAAAGTTCGAATATGGAATTTGGAGAAATTCAGTCTGATCATCAGTAGCTAATGTTGAAGACCCAGTATATTGTAGACTATTTCCTTACTTTTTTCCTGCTGGAAATCAGAAACGAAGTTGAGCTGATATATCTGTTTCTCCTCCTGAGGATACATTTTCCATCAATTGTGACATTCCAGAGGTATGAAAAAATATCAAAACTTTAAGAAATATGATATTTGTGATAATTGGTAACATCAATTCGCGAATATCAATCATTACTGCAATTATCTGAGGTACGTGGAAAAAAATGCATTGTTTAATTTTGCATTAACCTTGTTTGCTTATTGTTTCCACCAACACTAATGATTTTGCGTTCATTAATTCGTTTAATGAATGGAATGTTGTAAAACTACTTTGTTCTTATTCATTTCACTCCACTGTGCTTCGAAATATCCACCTATGAAGAATGCACTCTTCTTAGATACATAATAATTTATTATTTGTGTAATGTCAGCAAGTGCTGAAATTCAGATAGATGGAATTATATTGTATAAACGTTCTTCATCTCTAATTCATGTTTGATTTCTTTATTTTAATTTTAAAATCGTTTGAAAAAGCGAGAAAAATAAAGAAATCAAACATAAATATGAGATAAGTAGTTTATAGTACATTATAGAATATATAAATATTTATAAATATAATATATATATATATATATATATATATATATATATATATATATATATATATATATATATTGGAGCAGTATTGGTCCAATATAACGTAAATATTGCTCACGAATTATTTTCTGAAATAATATGATGTGATCCGTGATATTGGTTTAATATAACTTGAAATATATTGGGTAAAATATTGAAATAATATAATACAAAATATTAATAATTTGCCGTGTCTAGACATATAGGTCGAGATGTTGCAGAATCCCAGGTTTTGAATTAATGAATGGTAATGTACAAAATATCTTATAGGTGGAGGTACGAAGATGCTTAAGGGTCATATCGACCCCCCTTCAATCTACAAACTGCATCTGTATATGAATAGTCATCTTATGATTTTCAGCAATAGTCGTAGTTGATCCTCATTCGCATTATCTGATTGGATCGAGTTTAAGGATAAGTGATGTTAATATTGCTTACTTTGTTCTCATAAAATGAAATGATAGTTGATCTTGCTTTATTTATCGATGCATAATAACATGTTTTGAATACCTCACGTATATTTTTTCTTTTTTTATCATCTTCTTCACTCAGCTTTATCTCTATTTGTGATTGTGATTCATCAAATGATTTGTAAATGGGGTCAATTGTTTCTTATCTTCCTGTGATTATTATATGATCTCTCCTTTTGTTAGTTGCGAATCGACTGAGGTTAGAAAGGTTTCGAATTGTGCCAACCTCTCTTTATTTCCATTTGGCATATTCCCATTTCGAGAATGTTGAAACAGTGTACTAACTGAAAATGAAAATTTGAACTTCATTTCCTGGACCACAATAGCAATCATCCAAGAAATACAGCTGTCAATGGAAACGTCGAATGAAATCGAAAAGTTTCAGCATTCTTGCAATCTACTCAACTCAACAATATTAATTTTTTCATTAGTACGGTTACATTTCATTTTTCTATTGGACTCAGATCGTCCTCGAAGATTGCCAGGGATAAAGAAAGCGAAAAGAGGTTGAAAGTGTGGGAGTTTGTAGTTTCCTATGTTTCCATAACGAGTTTTCAAAACTTGATGGTACCACCCATTAGGAAGCAAGACATCAAAGAACCTTCAGGTATAGGAAATTGAATAGACTCACAAAATCTCTTGACTTCGTTGCGCCTCTCTGATTCACTTCCCAAAGCTGGAATTGATAAGTATTCGGGCAATGGAGAACCACGTGAAATATTGTTAGGAATGGACTGTAAAACTTTTTTTCCCAATTGAATTATCATTGGAAGATTTACGGTAATCGTTTTTCTTTCCGTACCATTTAATAACATCGATTCTAAATTATTATTCCTATTTCTGTGACAACTTCATATCATCTCAATACATGATATCGTATAATAAAATTGTATTGTGGTACCAATAATACCAATTTCATCACATGGAGTGGAATTCATAATCAGAAGAATTGTTAAAACAACTTCGTTTCTGATAGTTATCGAAAATGGTGATAATTGGCGAATTAGCCAAGAGTAAAATCGTCTTGAACCAAATAAAGCCATTACTGTTCAGTTGAAGCTATATCATTGTGTTTACATTATTAACGAGTGTTGAGAGTACCTTATTACATAGGGTGTGCCGGGCTTGCGTGACGTCCTCGAAACATCAGTTATTTGGAAATTATTCACGTAAATGAGAAATTGTTGCCGTTTGAGTATAATTATACATTATTTTCGAATAATATTGGATTCGAAATAAAGGAGAGAAGAAGCGTCTCCATGCCATTCTATTAAGATTCCATTACAGCAATCATTATTTCTGAATGTTCCACTAGATCTTAAACTATTTTGTATATTCTGATGGAAAGAGAACTGTTATAAACGTTGTTTATCAAACGATTCTCAATTCTTGAATATCAGGTGATAAATATTGATATATGCCATTTGGTAACGTATTTACATGATCAGTTGATGAATGATCGTATTTTTGGTTTGACATATTGACTAATATGACACAATTTTACCTATGACATAGATAAAATTATATTTCATTCATCATATTCTGCTGTATGGGGTCGGCTTTAGAATAGCCCCATGGTAAATCCTGCCTGTCGTAAGAGGCGACTAAAAGGATAACCGTAGGTGGAAGATGGTCCCATCGCACGGTGAAATACCACCATATCGACTTTGTGTGCTGTGAAATGGATCATTCCATGTTTCAGTGTTCGGTCGATACTTTCCGGTCTCCCTCTTTCCTTTTCCCCAATTCCTCCTTTATTTTCAGGTGCATCCTAATAGTAATAATGATGAAGTCTCCTGGAGTAAAACACTCCGGAAGCAAAATATCTAATTCGGATTTCCGGGCGAGAGGTACTCGAGATTGATTTTTGCAACATCCGCGGACTCAACAAGAACATCAATGACGTCCACCATGACCTACAGACGAAAAAACCGGATATTGTGGCTCTAACAGAAACACAAGTAAACTCGTCCACCAACAAGGTCCATATGCTTTGTCCTGGTTACGAACTCCATTCTCGATTCAGGTTCAAAGGTGGAGTCTGCCTCTACGCTAAGGCTAACCTTTCATGCCAGCGTGAAGAGGGTTTGGAACCGAAAGACTTTGATGTGATGTGGTTCAAGCTATCTGATACCAAACTGACTAAGTTCCTCTGCTGCCTTTACCTATCACCTAATGAACCTTCATATAACGACCTCTTTGAGTTTTTATCACTCAAACTGGACTACATTCAGGAGAACCATCCAACAGCTGGAATCATAATCATGGGAGACTTTAATGTACATAACGCTGCCTGGCTCAAATTCTCTAACAAAACAGATGATGCGGGTCGTCAAGCCGAGGCCTTCGCCATCACTCATGGTCTAGAACAACTGGTCGAGCCACCAACCCGCATCCCTGATGTCAACAACCAGTCTGCCAATACACTAGATCTTTTCCTCACCACCAATCCTGACCCGTATAGAGTTTGTGTTTGTGCCCCACTTGGAAACTCTGATCACACCCTCATCTACACAACATGCTCTTTCCATTTACCATCGAGCTGCACAATACCACCCCGTCTCATGTGGCATTACAATTCGGCCGACTGGGAAGGTCTTCGTATGTTTTTCTCAGCGTTTCCATGGAAGAGAGTTTGTTTCTCTCCAGTAGATCCAACACGATGTCCTGAGACAATTTCTGAAATCATCATGTTGGGGATGCAAACTTACATACCGAATACCGAAAGAAGAACATCATCCGATAAGACCTGGTTCAACAGAAACTGCTCTAGAGCTGTGGCTTCCAAACAGACAGCATACCATCGATGGCTGAAAAATCCGGGCCCTGAGACCAGAGCAGCATATGTCTAGGCTAGAGGCATATGCAAAAAGACAATAGAATGCTCAAAAGATGCCCACAATGCCAAAATAAGATCAAAACTTGCTGAATGTCCTAACGGATCCCGTTCATTTTGGTCTCGCCAAAGCTGTGGGAAGAAACTTCATTTCCAGCTCATTTCCTCCTCTAACCAAAGAAGATGGAACACTAGCAACGACTGCCCAGGAAAAAGCCAATATCTTTGCGCACCTATTTGCTGGAAATTCCACTCTGGATTCATCGGGAAAACAACCCCCGAACATTACACCTATTGACAGTCACATGCCCGAGATCACCTTTCGCCAACGTACTATCAGAAAGATTTTGCTGGGTCTCAACACCAACAAAGCCTGTGGATCTGACGGAATCCCGCCGATTGTTCTCAAGAAATGTGCCCCCGAACTAACACCTGTTCTTTGCAAGTTGTTCAACCACTCTTACAATTTGGGGGTATTTCCGTCCAATTGGAAAATTGCAAGAGTACAGCCAGTCCCTAAAAAAGGCAAAAAGGCCCTACCTAGCAACTACAGACCTATCGCACTGCTATCTATTATTTCAAAGGTCTTGGAAAAAGCCATCAACTTCGAGCTCATGGAATATCTGGAAGACTCAGGAATTGTCAACGATAGGCAATATGGCTTCCGCCATCAGAGATCAACTGGTGACCTGCTCGCTTACGTCTCACATATATGGCAGCTATCTATTGAAAAGTATGGAGAAACTTTAGCTGTGGCATTAGATATCTCCAAGGCGTTCGATCGAGTTTGGCACCAGGGACTCCTCGCCAAGCTTCCGTCTTATGGCTTGCCCCCTCAGCTGTGTTCTCTGCTTGCTAGTTTTCTCTCAAACAGGTCTCTCCATGTAGTGGTCGATGGAGTTCCATCTGACACTCTACTCATAAATGCTGGTGTTCCGCAAGGATCTATTCTCGCACCAACACTATCTCTACTTCACATCAACGACCTGTTGAAAGCAACTTCATGTCCAGTACACAGCTTTGCCGATGATAGTACCCTCCATACCGCTTTCTCTTCCAGGGCCCCTATATCAGCCCGTGAAACCAGAAATGAACGAGGAAAAAATGTTAATAATATTAATATGGACTTAGCAACAATTCTCGAGTGGGGATCTAATAACTTGGTAGAATTCAATGCAAACAAAACACAAGCATGTCTTTTCTCTAGAAAAGCCGATCTCACTCTTCCTAACATAACTTTGTCAGGAGTAACCATACCACTGAAGTCATCCATATCGATGCTTGGTATTACTACCAGCAATAACCTTCCCTGGAAAAATCACGTGAGGTCCATTGCCAAAAGTGCATCCCAAAAACTTGGTTTTTTGTTTCGTGCTAAGAGCTATTTCACCCCCACTCAGCTGCTTATGATCTATAAGGCACAGATCCGACCTGTCCTGGAATACTGTTCCCATATTTGGAGCGCGGCACCTAAACATATCCTGAGGCTATTGGATTCTGTCCAAAAAAGGGCAATTCGTCTCGTCGGTGATGCCTCGCTTACAAACTCGCTCACTTGTCTGGAACACCGTAGAAAAGTTGGCGATTTGTCTCTATTTTATAGATATTTTCATGGGCGATGCTCTCCTGAAATATCAACAATCGTTCCTGCTTTGGCAGTCTCTTCGAGATTAACCCGTCAAGTTCAGTCATCACACCCCTTCGTGGTCACTTTGGAGACCTGCAGAACATCACTTTCCAAAGACTCGTTCATCCAACGAACAGCTGTTGTAAGGCTGGGCTACAGGGTGTTGTGAACTATCCCACCACACCTGTAATACCAGACGTTATTCGTTAGGTTGGGAAAACAGTATTAAAAGCATCGACTATCTGAATATAGTCGAACCGGATATGATATATGGAGCGGTCTACAAATATCAATATCCTTTCTTTCAATACCGGAACATGGGCTGTTTATTCAGGAAATACTACCGTTCAGAAAGATTCGAACCAAACAATGATTTGATAAAATAATAATGCACTCATAAAAGTTAAGAATGTATATATATATTTAATAAAACTCCACACAATTCTCTCAATCGTCTATGGACGAATGATAGGCAACAATATTCATACAATGAAAACTAATGTAGCGTATTGGCAGATAATTCTGCAATGGGCTTCACAATAGAAATAATTTTACTAAAAGAAATCTTGCAATCAAGTGCTGCAAACGACTAACAATAATTCTCTTTTTGAAAACTTGGTGATCTTGAAAACTATGGACATACTTTATAGACACATACACATTTTAATGGGTTGGGTTTTGCCATAAACATAAATACAGAAAAACAAACATGAGACTCACCCTGTTTAACACTTATTCACTGGAGTAGTTTTAAACGGCAATTAGCTTAAGTTATTATTATCAGTTCGTTTTTTCCCGCGTCAATCGGTTATTCTAATTAATTCGTCCGGTATATTCGTATACAGATAAGGTTTTTCTAAGTGATCGTGAACCATTGAAATTGCGGAATCCCGTTATTATCTCTGTTTTGGAAGCTTTGACAATTTGTGGAAACTATACTGTTCACTCGTGTTTTTACTAGGAGCTTCAATACTTGATTTGAATCGGCTGAGTTTCTATGTTTGCTGAAGTTAACTACACTGATTGGGAAACTCTCATTATTATTGTAAGATACTGTAATTCGACTGACTTTTATACCGCACTTTTGAGAATGACATGTTAGTATTGCTTTACTCGAGATGGTTTTTACACGTGGAAAGATTTTATTTCTCGTGGCATTTTTCACTGGTACTAATATGAATGCATACTATATTTCTTCTCGTATGATATACGTGATTATTCCACGGACTACCGTTCTGAACTAACTTAACTCTTTCGGCTCCCGTTGCCTTTTATAATATCTTCGATACCGAAGCTGGGGCGGGACTTAGTGTGTTTTATGAGCAGATAACGAGGTGACATCGTGAAACTGATAAGGGTCTTGTTTTTCTAACCCGTTCTCGCTTATCTTATGTTATAATTGGATCATATTTTACTGCATGACAGGTATTTACGGTAGCTGTCGGGTTATCGCTGAATTTAATGACCCACAAGTGTGTTTATGAATTTCAGAGGTGTCTCGATTCCCGGTGATTTATAAGTTGTTTACCTCCAGTAACGATGCGGGGTGGTGATACATCGCGTTATCTCGTCTTTCAACTGCTCAGTGTTTATCGACTTTGGACGGGTGTTAGAATTATGGTATAAATAAAACTGATTTTCTCATCTCGCTGTGACTGTAACGGGTAGCAATAAAAAACTTTGTTTTGCTCTCCTAGATGAGTCATGTAAGCATTCGGTATACAATGGTTACGTCTTGGTAATTATCTTTAAATGCATTTCTGTAATTACAGGGCATAACATTTCGACCCAACCCTCAAACAAAAAACTTTGACAAACTCAAATTTTTTTCGAATAACAACTCTTTCAATAAGCAAAATTTTTAAATTTCTCCCCAATAATCCTATCCTCCAATTTTTTGGAATTAACCCCAAATTTATTAACCTCACTGCTCAGTACTTAATTCTAATTTTCTTAAAAATAACATGCAAATAGTCATGCAAACACACAATAAAGTCTTTTTCTTCCATGGGGTAATTTCCATACTGTAAGGGTATGTACTCGCCTTCTTCAACGAGGGGATTTTCTCACTTCTATTCCGGTGGGCATCAATTTAACTCTATCCGTTGGATCCTCTGGGAATTTTTCCTGCTACGCCGCTGGGTAAGGGTACGTAGCAGCGATACTTGGCGATTTGTTTCTTATTTATCTTCTCTAACCATCTGGCTTTTGGGGATTGTAGGGCCTTCCATACGATTTTCGAGCCAGTGATCCGTGATAATTAGTCTGTATCGGGGCTAGACAGATAACACAGCCTGTGTTTTCTGGTTCGGTGACAAATGCATAATGTCGTACATGGTATTCGGTTTCCGGTGGTCAAACGGTGGTAATTCATTCGTTTAAAAATCTTCGTTCCTGGGACTCCTATTTGTGCAGTACCATTAACACAGGTGATTTGTTTTGTGAATGGTGTTTACTGAATTCTGTGCGGAGTGCTTGAACTCAAACCACACTGTGAATTCGCAATGCTCTAGAATCTGCTGGTCTCATCATTTCGCTTCGCCATGCTGGATTGTCCACTGCTATCTTTTCAGAGATATTTTCTTGGGTTTCAACAATAATAGTCCACGATATTCCTATCAAAACCTTCCATATTGCGCGGTTAGTAAATTTTATATTTTTTCTTAATTGTAAACGTCGGTGTTTAGTGTGAATATTCTACAAATCCGTAAACCATTTTCCGAAATCGTGATTATATTATTTCTCTGTATTATGTAACTCGGCGATTCGATATTCTATAACTGTTTCTATTTGCATTAATTTTCATAACATATCGCTTTTGTGGTTTTTATAGCCTGTAATCCGTACAGTGTTTCATTCTAGTTCTGTCGACCATTCTTCGTTTTTTCTAGGACCTGTAATGAACTATATCCGTCTCAAAATAGCTTTGCTTGAATATTCCGGGGAATTTACTATCATTATTTTACATCAGAACACTTGATAAAATTGTCTCTGTTTGCGTTTCCCGTTTTGCGTTGATTCCCTTATATATTTTTTTTCCAGTTTGTTCCCGTACTATGATACAATCAATTTAGTCCCGTTTTTTCATTAAAGTATCGGGGCATTTCGTATTATTATTCATTCCAATTTTTACAAGTTCCTCGTAGCTATAAATATGTTTTGGCAAATTAACCTTCAGGGATTTTTTTCAATTTTTCTGCGTCTTTTGCAGTCTGCTAAAACTATAATAATTTACATACCATATATACGTTCCTACATTCTGGTGCGTACTGAAAATTTTCTTATTTACTGACATCTAAATGATTGAACCAAATTTTTCATGGGTGTCTTTTGAACAGTGCCGCGTGTCATGGGTTGTGTAAGGGGGAATTTATTTTCAGAAATGTTTTCTTCATTTTCTTTGGACATTTCCTTTGGCTGACATTTTCCTATATTTTCGGCATTAACTATTGGTAATTCATCTGGCATATTTTCTTGAGTTTGACCTTAAACTTGATCTAATTTTACCTCATTTTCTTGTGTCGCTTGTCGAACGCTTCCATTCATATACTTGTTGAATCGAACAGCGGTTATTATTTGACTTTTTTGTTTCGTCCACTGGTTGGATTTCAAAATTAACGTGCGATGTCTTTTTTAAATTAGATTTTCCTTTCTGTCTGGCTAAAGTTCTAATCTTTTTCACTTCGGGGTTTATTTCTTTCTTTACTTTCGTATCCATATTAAAATCTTCTACTATACTTCGTTTTCTCGGCGTTAAAAATCCATTTTCTGCAATACTTCGTAATTTCGTATCTTCGGAGTTCACTATACTTTTTGCTTGAACTTCACATACATTCAAAAATCTGGGCGGTAGAATTTTGTCCTTAGGCAAGAAATTTTCATCCTTGTGATTTACGACTGTAGAAGGAGTTTTATCTTTGGCGATTGTTATTCCTAGGTGCTTGGCAGATTCCAACTTCCTGGTGGATAGAGCATCTCCCGTGGTTGATTCGTATCTATCTCTAAAACTATCTTCCAATGATTTCCTATTTTTTACATCGATCACCTTCCCTTGATTCCTTGATGCATTAACTGTTGCAATTTCCGTTCTTCCTGAATATGTCTGGCTACTTTCGGGAATATTTTCACTTTCAAAAGCTTTCATCCAACTTTTTCCATTTTCTGACTATAATTTCCTTCATCCTCGCTGTAGTGCTGTATGGGCAATGTTCCGTTACATCTCTCCGTTCCTTCAGATAGGAAATGCTCGTACCTATACGTATGCATTCCAACTTGTCGACTGTCACGTGTGACTATCGGTCCTAATGTACAGGGTGCGTCGGTTTTTCCATTTTCCATATGTGGCACTTTTCTAATTTCATCTCTTCTCTCTTGTTGCTCGTTTGAACGCATGTTTCGCTTTTCTCTTGTTCCAGACGATTTTCCATATTCTTCAATTTTAACTATTTCTTTGCAGACTAGCGTCTCCTTTAAATCACCAGTCGCTGACATCTTTGAAACTGTTTTTTCTAAACCTGGTGTCACAATTAAATCACCGGTCCCTGTTATCTCTATTTGATTCGAGACTGCAGATCTTGTTTCATGACATGAAAATCTGTTGATAAATACTTCGCGGATTGTTTTTTGGGCGCGCTTTCCTTCTTCAATCCTAATTTTTCCCCAAATTCATCCAATCGTTCATCCTGATCGTGACATCTCTCAATCGTTTTCTACTTCTTCAAATCTATATTGCAACTTCCTCTGTTCGTCATCCCGATTCGTTTGGCATATGTGTTGGATTTTCTTTTTCACCTCGATAATTTCCCTGATAAATACATTTGATTTTCTCTCAATCAATTTGCCGTCATATTTTCGTAAAAAATCTAATCCAGTGTTATTTCAGTACTACGGTGATCATTTTCAACTATTAAGAATTCATGTTCAATAATTTTCCTTCCTTTACTTTGATTGGCAATATAACCGAGCCAATATAATGAGTGAAATTTCCTTGTCTTTTCTGAGGTGATACGGCAAATCATAATTTAATTTCATACCTCTTGACAATATTTATATGAACCACTGACACTTGGGATCTCATATCTATGGATATATGCCTCCAAAATTCCTGCTACTTCAAACTAATTATTTTTTCTGTTCATCGTCGATTAGTATATTTTCTCTTGCCTCTCACTATTTAAATAGTTTTTCTTGCAGCCTTCATCTGGGGCTTGTTGAAGCTGCCATTCCATTTAAATTCCGTTATATTTTGACCTTTTTCCATATTTTTTCCATTTTCTGTCATTTCCATAACTATTTCCTGTTTGCTGTCTGTAATTTATTCTCCTAAAATTTCGATAACAATTTCCTGTATGTCCTCCTTCATTCCTGCTCCCCTGAGATCGAAATCTATTCTCTTTCGAATTGTTAGAAAATTCTTTTCTATGTTTATTTATTTTTCCATATTTGTGAAATCGTTTTTCCTTAGCGTAGTTGGGAAACCATTTTCCTGACTCATGGAATCTCTTATTTTGAAAACTATTCCTATTTGGACAACGATATGACATATGTCCGAATTCTTGACATGTTAGGCATACGCAATTTTCATATAACAATCTCCTGCTGTGTGACCTTTTCTGGTACAAAGCTTGCACAATAATATATTCGCATTGACAAGTTACTAAATTCATATTCGGTGTATTCGTAATTAGCTCAATTAATTCTTCACTTTATGCTAATGTGATGACTTCTTATAAACTGACAGGACTTTCAGATAAAACTGTTTTTCTAACAGGATCTAACAATCCAATAGCAAATTAACAAAATATCCTGCTCGTATTTTTGCTCTAATACATTGTCAATTCTATTATTTCCTGTGAGGTGCCTTATATTCGCTGCACATATTTTTAATCTTATGAAAAAATTCCTAACTGATTCATTCGTTTTCTGATAACAATTCAAAAATTCTTTTTGTGCTTCTCCAGGTAATTTCAATTTGCTAAACTGCTTCAATAATTACTTTTTAATTAATTGCCAGTTGTCGGTATTTTGTAAACTATATTCTGCTTCAATAAATAATCTAGCTATTCCTTTCAATTTTAATCTAACTATAGAACTTATTTGACTGTCTGTCCATTTTGCTACAGCTGCCAAATCCTCAATTTCACGAATAAAATCTTTGATTTCTGTGGTACCATTATAAAAGGAATATTATCCAAAGTGATACTAATTTGCGGTTCATACCTAACCCTCGGCACTGTTGTCTGAGTTTCCATGATTTAATTATTTTGATAAAATCTCCATTGATTGAAAATAAAACTTCAATTGCCTTTTCGAATACTTCCTGAGTTTTGATCGGTATAAACGCTATATATATTTATTTTCCCAATATCGTTTTTTGCAAAATAACAACGATATTATACTAAACTATTTTCACAATCTTTCTACTCATTTACTTCTGTTCAAATTAGTCTTTTTTCCACTGACACTTATTTGTAAAAATAAAAAATTAAAATATTTATTAAAAAAAATTCAACTTCAATTTTTGTTTGACACTTTTTTTTTATGTGGAAAATATCATATATGCGTTAATGTACTTCCTCAATTATTACTCGCACACCTGACATCAATGTTATTAAACTGGGCTACAGGGTGTTGTGAAAACCACACACCTGACCACCAATTTTAAAGGCTGGACTACGGGGTGTTGTGAACTATCCCACCACACCTGTAATACCAGACGTTATTCGTTAGGTTGGGAAAACAGTATTAAAAGCATCGACTATCTGAATATAGTCGAACCGGATATGATATATGGAGCGGTCTACAAATATCAATATCCTTTCTTTCAATACCGGAACATGGGCTGTTTATTCAGGAAATACTACCGTTCAGAAAGATTCGAACCAAACAATGATTTGATAAAATAATAATGCACTCATAAAAGTTAAGAATGTATATATATATTTAATAAAACTCCACACAATTCTCTCAATCGTCTATGGACGAATGAAAGGCAACAATATTCATACAATGAAAACTAATGTAGCGTATTGGCAGATAATTCTGCAATGGGCTTCACAATGAAATAATTTTACTAAAAGAAATCTTGCAATCAAGTGCTGCAAACGACTAACAATAATTCTCTTTTTGAAAACTTGGTGATCTTGAAAACTATGGACATACTTTATAGACACATACACATTTTAATGGGTTGGGTTTGCCATAAACATAAATACAGAAACAAACATGAGACTCACCCTGTTTAACACTTATTCACTGGGTAGTTTTAAACGGCAATTGCTTAAAGTTATTATTATCATCGTTTTTTCCCGCGTCAATCGGTTATTCTAATTAATTCGTCCGGTATATTCGTATACAGAAAAAGGTTTTCTAAGTGATCGTGAACCATTGAAATTGCGGAATCCTTATTATCTCTGTTTTGGAAGCTTTGACAATTTGTGGAAACTATACTGTTCCTCGTGTTTTACTAGAGCTTCAATACTTGATTTGAATCGGCTGAGTTTCTATGTTTGCTGAAGTTAACTACACTGATTGGGCTCTCATTATTATTGTAAGATACTGAAATTTCGACTGACTTTATACCGCACTTTTGAGAATGACATGTTAGTATTGCTTTACTCGAGATGGTTTTACACGTGGGAGATTTTATTTCTCGTGGCATTTTTCACTGGTACTAATATGAATGCATACTATATTTCTTCTCGTATGATATACGTGATTATTCCACGGACTACCGTTCTGAACTAACTTACTCTTTCGGCTCCGTTGCCTTTTATAATATCTCGATACCGAAGCTGGGGCGGGACTTAGGTGTGTTTTTTGAGCAGATAACGGGTGACATCGTGAAGAGCTGATAAGGGTCTTGTTTTTCTAACCCGTTTCTCGCTTATCTTATGTTATAATTGGATCATATTTTACTGCTGACAGGTATTTACGGTAGCAGTCGCGTTATCGCTGAATTTAATGACCCAAATTGTGTTTATGAATTTCAGAGGTGTCTCGATTCCCGGTGATTTATAAGTTGTTTACCTCCAGTAACGATGCGGGGTGGTGATACATCGCGTTATCTCGCTTTCCAACTGCTCAGTGTTTATCGACTTTGGACGGGTGTTAGAATTATGGTAGTAAATAAAACTGATTTTCTTATCTCGCTGTGACTGTAACGGGTAGCAATAAAAAACTTTGTTTTGCTCTCCTAGATGAGTCATGTAAGCATTCGGTATACAATGGTTACGTCTTGGTAATTATCTTTAAATGCATTTCTGTAATTACAGGGCATAACACAGCGAGGCTTTGGAACTCATTGCCTAGGGAGGTGTTCCCCGAGGCATATAACCTCCAGAAATTTAAGAAGAACACCAACTCCTACCTTCTTTCCCTTGGTTTCCACGATATTCTCTGAACATTACAGGATATCCCTTTTCGTGGGAACCAGAACATAAAAAAAAAAAAAATATATTTTCTCCTCCGACTCTTTTTTTCTTGTCTCTATCCAATCCAGTTTGAATCAACCACCCAAGTTGGATATAAATAATGCTTTCTTGCCATACAATTCAATTCAGAGTGGGAAAAGCAATGGAGGAGTTTTCCGCTGACGTTCGATCGTGTTGGTTTCCATGAAGAAAGAAAGATGGCTTAATATCGCTATAACAATACTATCCAAGTCCAAAATACTTCATTAATATATATATATATATATATATATATATATATATATATATAATAAATATATATATATATATATATATATACATATATATATATATATATATCATATATATATATATATATATATATATATATACATAGGTCTTACATAACTAGACCAATTAATATTTACAATATGTACAATCAATTCTCCTTTTTCTCCTTCAGATGGTGGGGGGGGGGGGGGGGGGGGGGGGAGGATTGCGGCTTTTTTAGTTGGGGGAATTGTCGACTGTTTCCTTGCTCTCTTGATGGGGCGAAGGGACAGCCCCTGTTGCTGTTAGCAGGTGCCTCACGAATTTATAAGTTTCGTTATGTTTGGATTACTTAAAATATCTAGACGCCTCCTGCCTTGGGTTATGCGTCTTTTGTTTGTATACTTATATATATAGAAATTGAAACAGAGTATTGAGTGAGCTTTTGCAATTATGCTTTCTTTAATCTGGAAAATTGAATAAAAACCAGTTATTAGTAATTGTGTGTTGAAAGATATTACCCAATTAGGTTCTTTACTGTTTGTTTATTTCGTATTTCGAATTTCAAGTTTCTAATTGCTACTCTATCTCCCTATAGAGCCCTAGGTTTTGATATATCACTCCGTGCTTCCCCCTTTGGTCCGCTCGTACATTAGTAATAACTGCTGTGAGCGGACTTTTAGGGATATGATGTCTATAAAATTTGTCCGATATTTTAACTATGAAATCTTCGAGTTTTTCTACGTTTGCTATCTAGCGCAGATCATCCAGCCAGATGTATCTGTTACTACTCGTAACAATACGAAATGCTTTGTTTTGCAACCTTTCCAGTCTCGACATCTGCGTTTTGGAGAGGTTACAAAAAACCGTGCAAGCGAATGTTATAGCTGGTCTAATAATTTGCTTATATATCCTAAACTAATTATCTAATGATAGGCTGGAATTACGTGCTATGAGGTGATACGTTCGCTTTATCGCGGCCGCTCCCCTCTGTGATGCCAGCCCTATATGCTTGTGCAAGCTCATACGCTTGTCCAGCTGCACTCCCAAGTATCGCACTGAAGGCCTCTCCGTCACTTTGCTTTTTCCAATCCTCAACTTCCCAAGGATCTTCACATTGGTGAATTTCCTTGTGAAGTTGATGACCTCGGTTTTCTCCGAGTTAAGCTTAATCTTGTTCTTCCCCATATATAGCATGACCAACCGATCCAGATGAATCTGGAGCTGCATGGCAGCTACTTCGCTCTGGAACGAGTGGGCATAGATCGCGGTGTCATTCACGAACATAGCCGTACTCGTCCGAGCGAAGGTCGGAAAGTCATATGTATACAGGGAATACAAAATTGGTGACAGGAAGGACCCCTGTGGGACCCTTGCTCAAACTGTATGCTCTGGTGAGGTATTTCCATTTACATTAACCCTGAAAGTCCACCCAGTCGGGTACGAATCTAGGATTTTCATGCCTGCCTTTGCCATTTTAGTAATAAGCCCTTCTATCCAGACCGTATCAAATGCTTCATGTGTATCCAACAGGACCATAACTGTGTTGTGGTTTCTGTGGGAAGCTTCCTCCACCCCGTGAACAACCCGGGCTACTTGCGAGGTAGTCGAATGACCTCTCCTGAACCCGAATTGCTCAGGCGCGATGATTTTCCGCTTTTCCTCAAAGCTCACAACACGACTCAGCAGGATCTTGTCAACTACCTTGGCCACCACGCTGAGGAGTGAAATAGGCCTGTAGCTGTCAATACTATTTTTGTTTTTGCCTGGCTTTAGCAGGGGAACGACTTCTGCTTTCTTCAGAGAGTCTGGGTAATACTGCCATTTGATGATCGCATTAATAATGTAGATCAACTGGACTACTGACTCTCGCGGGAGATTCTTGAGCAGGACGGCGTCCAACTTGTCGAGGCCCGGAACCTTATTCCTCGGCAACTTGTTGATCACCCCTAGAACTTTTTCGTAACTTGTAAGTACTTTTTGAAGTTCCGAGGGTATCAACATCGCCGGAGGAGTTTCTCTGATATTGTTTGTAACATTGGTTATTCTCGTATGCTCATCAGTGCTATCCGCATTTATGACATGGACACTACTGAAGTATTCTCCGAATAATTCAGCTTTTTCCAGCGGTTTTGTCGCCGAACGCCCAGGGCCACCCACCATGGCAGGAATTGGCTCTCTTTTCCTTCGAAAACTTTTCGCCGTGTCCCATAGTGAGTGGTCCCAGACGTTAAGGTTCTCAAGCTTGAGATTCCACTTTTTATTTATATGTTCATTTATCAGTTCGCTAATTCCTCCTTCCAGCCTTAGAAAGTGCTCTTTGTGGCTGGGGTTCCTTGATGCTTGCCATTTCTTCCGCTTTGAATTTTTAAGTTCAATAAGCTCTCTAATATTTTGTGGAATAACAAGCTCATCACCCCTTACGACTATCTTTTTGGTTGTTTTCTCCCTTGCAATCTGAAGTATCTTAACAAATTTCCTGGTTTCATATTCTATTTCTCCTTTTGTTATGTTATTATTTATAAAAGTAATGTTATTCAGAATTTCCCTGTACCTCCTCCAGTTGCAACCATAATAGTCGTACCTGGTTTTGGGTATTTTGGGATATAGTTTCTGGTTTAGGTTGAATGTGACCGGTACGTGATCAGATGGTAATTCATGTACAGCAGTCAATTCTCCTATACCTCTAACGTTCTTTTGAACAACCAAATCGATAGTCGTCGACGACATACCATTGAATGGTTAGTGCGTGTTGTCTTTGCTTCTTTCCACTATTACTTCATTATTCGTGGAATAATTCAGCAGTGTTACTCCTTGGCACTCGCTTTAGTCGGCCCACCGTTCCCCATGTCTCGCGTTCAATCA